>BLKM01012980.1:892457-938536 GCA_013340265.1 Coptotermes formosanus | reverse complement strand
GTGGTGGTGGTGGTGGTGGTGGTGGTGGTGGTGGTGTTGTTGTTGTTGTTGTTGTTGTTGTTGTTGTTGTTGTTGTTGTTGTTGTTGTTGTTGTTGTTTCAAAGAATATTTCCTAACGATTGCCTGCCTGTTTATTGGGTTTAAGGGATGTTTGTAGGTGCATAAAACTTGGTTTAGTCGCTAAACATCCGATGTCTACTAATAACTGATCCTGAATCTTAACGAACTTCGACACTGCACTTCAGCAAGCTTCTCATTGCCACCTACATACAAGATGAGCCCGAAACACCTGACGGTTTTTGAAATGAAATAACCTCTTAAGAGAAAGTGGAAAAATATTATTAACACGGATAGATACATTCAATGTTAATGGGAATCATGTTAATCATTACCCTTTAAATATAGCACTTGTAGGTGACCACCATATGTTCAGTGCATTCCTGCAGGCACGATGGATGGGTTGTTATAACACGCTGTAGCATGTCCTTAGAGACCTTGAACACACTCCAGAATTTGCTGTTTTAAGTGATAAATATTGGTAGGACAGGTTGCATATGCGTTGCTTTTGACGTAGCCCAAAATCAACTGTTCTGGTATTGCTAGATCAGGGGAGCGCGCAGGCCAGGTGATGTCCGCGAAAGGAGAAAAGTGTCTGCCTCGAAACATTGTCCTGAGAACGTGCGTGGAAGTCTATGCTGTGTGAGCTGTTGCTCCAAACATCATTTTGCACCATGGTGGCCAGTATGAAAGAGCCATTTAGCGGGAAAGCAGGTTTTCAAATTTCAAATACTGTCAGGTGTTTCTGGCATACCTGGCCCGCCCGCTCGCCTGATTTTGTAGTACAAGACTGCGTCATTTGGGGCTACGTCATCATTGAAGCATGGGCAGGACGTCCTACCAATATTAATTATTTAAAACAGCGAATTCATGAGGGTATTAATGGGATCCCTAAATAAATGCTGCGACGTATCATGCTATCCTTTCCATCGCGACTGGAGGGAGTACTGAACCACATGGTGGTCACCTACAAAGTGTCATATTCAAAGAGAAATGGTTACTGAATTCTCATGGCATGGAATATATCTACCAGTGTTAATACAATTTTTCCAGTTTAGCTTAAAATATTCTTTTATCTCAAGAACCGTTAGAGGTTTTTGACTCATCTTGTACGAAAGGGCAGAGGCGAAAAGGCTGGGCCTACCCAGTACTCATATGTGAAATGCAAAGTGTCAGGATGATAGGTATCAAAAAGTAAAATTCATATCGGGGAAAGTGTTCCTTACTCATACGCGCGGTTTCACCATTAAAAAGAAAAACTCTGAAAATTGTATCCTTACCTCACTCACACACATACGCTCGCTGATGCCCTTGCACGACCTTAGCCTTTGTATTGTGGAGACGCTGCAAGAGAAGGTTGTGTTTTTTTGCTTGCTGAGTCGAAGTTTGTCAGAGGTGTTGAGCGTCATTTCATAACTTAATATGTACGTGAACCCCTACACGCAAAAGCATCCTGTTTGGGGACAACAGTCTGAGGACTACATGAAGTCCTTATGAGAAAAAGCTCCTGGAAACCCACGGGCGTCTGAAGAAGGCGTACATTTGCTAGCGCGCGCGCCCGTGGGTATAGGCCGATACATGTTTATAGTGTAATGTAACTTTTCCGTTTCCTTCTTTTCCTTTCTCTGCTTCTGCCGCTGACATTATAGTACCTAATTCCCGATGTTATGACATTTGGTCCACATCCTTAGTTCCTACCTCACAGAGAATGAATCACATAGCCTTTACACAGACAAATCAGTGGTTTTAAAGCGGTTTTAAAGAAATAATTGCTGTTCATTTTGAGCAGCGTACAGACACCGTGTAGGAAAGACAGAGAAAAACTGTCATCTTTTTAGAAGATTGGAATTACTGCTTTAAGCAAAATTAGCAAAGTAAGACACGAAGCAAAATAAATGTAATCATTTGTGTTTACGGTATGTAATAGATCGATTCTTCCCAGGCCGTAATATGGATTGAAGGGGCATTAGTATGGAAAATGTCCAGCTGTACGCTATATTCAGGTCCTGTCTAGTAATTTTAAAGGAAATTTATTTCTGCATACACTTTAGCTTTCTTTTGAGCACTTCTGGTAGAAATGGTGGAATGTTGTTAAACGAAGCGGACTGGAGTAGGTTTATTGCAGGTTGCAGGTAGCCGTTGGTGTGATTGCAAGAGTTTTCGGAGATTAATGTTTCCTTAATTTTGTGGGGAGTACTTTGATACTTTCACCCCGAGTATGTCTACTTATACTGTGACATCAGATTCATCAAGAACTTGCAAATACTTGTCGAGTGCGACGAGCGAGCAACATATTCCGGCTACACGTGCAGAACAGGTTGCTTGCCTATTTCCTCAGGATGGGTAACCGAGCTAGTTAGTGTTACTGCAGCGTGTATTGTTCTTATTTAGAAGGTCTGCAGTTTGGTTCCCTTGAGATTATGCCTTAAATCTCTGTCACTGTAGCCAGTTAATGACATGGTAAGGGGTGGTGTAATGACAGCTTATGTCCCACCTTATGGAGTGCAACCCGGGAATGCCTCTATTTTACTCTTTGCTGTTACAACAAACACGGCAAAATGCGTTCCAGTATGGACTGCGTTAACTGTGCAATACTAGTAACCTACGCTTAGGCCATAGAAAGTAGTCCCATGGATCGAATCCCTCCACATCTCTTTCGGGTACTTTCCTTTCGTCCTTCAGCATACTTCGCCGTATTCCCCTCTAGTCTTCAGTCACTCTGTTTACAAGAATGTTGGTGGTGGTGGTTTTCGCTAGCTGAAAGGGCTGAGGGCTCGTTGACTTAGACTAGTTGGGGTTGAAGCGCAGACAACAGTGGGCAAAGAGGGGGGGAAGTCTCGAGCGCCCTCATCCTCGCCATCCCTGGGACTTCTTTTCGTGTTCTCAGTACAGTAAAGTGACTAAGTGCTAGCCGTCCGGTGTACGGTGCACTGGTTAGGCGAAGTATTTTGTTAAGATACCGCACCCCACAAACAAACGAAGAACCACTTGAAGTAATTAGATTAAATGAAATTACTGTGGGTTAGATACGCAGGTGGAAACAACATTTATTAAGACTGAACAATACCCGCACTCCCAAGTCAGTGTGTGAATGCACCCAGACTGGCAGAAAAGGTGTAGGTCGATCAGGGAAAAGATGGACAGACCAACACCCATGCCTAGTTAGCTTGTACGTTGCTACTGCTGATGGCAACACAACAGCTCTCAGAGTTTATCCAATGGAACTTGGTGGCTTTTTACACTGAAAGTGCAGTTACGCACCCTGAAACCGAGTTCTTACGTTCATGCAGTTCAGGATTGTGTGGAAGCTCTTATTGCCTACATTGCGTGGTTGTTAGAAAGTGAGGACCAAACCCACAGTACGTAAGACCTGTGTTTACGTTGAATGTTTTACTGGTTTGCAGTAGCAGTCCCCTATTTTTTCTGGGCAATTTACGAGTAGTTAAATTACATTAGAATAACTGTCAATCACAAATAAAATTTATTGTAACTGTTACTAATATTTATCACAATATGTTTCGGTCGGAAATGGCCATTATAAGGTAACAGAAAGTGGCACATGGGTCTCCAACACGCGACCCGCCAGCTTGTGTTACGCGGCCTGGGGCCGCATTTGTAAATTGCGTATATTATAAAAATTTCACGATGGTTTAGGCAGTTAGGTGTACGACTTGTTGCTATTTTCCACGTGCGACCCGCGAAGCAGCTCACAAAAACCGGTGTGGCCCTTTGCCGTAAAAAGGTTGGAGACCGATGACTTAGAAAGATAAATTCCAGCAGTAAGTTCTAGAAATGGGAATGAGATCTGCTTTTCACGATGAAGGTAGGAGTACATAAAGATTTTTGTTTTAATATATTCATATTCATTCATTTAATATATTCATATTTATTTTATATTTTTATGTATTCGTATACTGTATTCATATGAATACCGTATATAAAAAAACCTTAATGAAATCCTACCTACCTTGTGAAAATGAGATCTGATTTTTTTCTAGAACCTACTGTTGCAATTAATGCTTCCAAGTATTTTTGTATTTTCTGTTACCTGGTGATGGTCAATTCCGGCCGAAACATGTAAGAAGTTTAGTAATGATAACAAACATTTTTATTTGTGATTGACGGTTTTATTGTAATATAATTTATTTTGTTACAACGGGATGTACAAAATAAAGGTTACGAGTAACTTGGTGATTTAGTTCTTTGTCTTAATACCAGCCTTTATCTTGTAACTGTTTAACGCTCGAGGACAATACAAGGAAGTGGGTTATTAAGTGAGGTCTGCAGCTGACGTGCGTACGGGAATGCTCGCATTAGATGTATGATATCTGAAATTTCCACGTTGTTGTAGGGCACTCTGCCGCAACGGTGTGGAATAAGGAGTTCTGAGAAAAACTCAACAAAGCTCTTGCCTAGACTTCTGGTCCTACAGATCGCTTACTGTTTCTCCTGTTGTTTTGAGTTGTGTCTTTGAAAAACATATTGCTTAGATACAGGTTCTGTTGAAGTTAAAATTATTGGAAATTACCTCAAATATTCGCACCATCAGCAGGGTAGTAAATATTGACATAAACAGTGCACCTTACTTAATGTTGAGACATGTTCATAAGCAATCCGCTTTTCAGATTTCACTTACATAGCTGCAGTGCTTCACTAGTTACCGCCATCAAACCGAAAACAAAAGAATTATTCGCAATTATTTTACAGTTCACAAAGAAATGCACCAACTAGAAGTCGCATATTTTTCTTAGACGTTGTACCGTACATACCATATTAAATGCCGCTCCCACCTCAGAAGTTCGTAGGTCTTCAGTGCTATTATGTATTGTAAAATGCTGACAGGCCCTTAGGGCTCCAGGAGGTTGAATTTTCCAGAATTTCTAGGCAACCGGCACACGAAGGTGGTAAAGTTGTCAGCCATACTCACCTGCCGCCTTTACTCCCCAGGAGACAGCCCTGGTACCCATTTCTGTTAGAGACTGAGTCGACCCCAGGTCCACAGTGCGGCCAGAAGGTTTAAGTCAATGAAGCATCCCAATGACACCATCGGAAATCGAACCTGTGACCTTCCCGCTTGTAAAGCACTGCCTCAGCCAACCGCGTACCCCTGTTAATAATTGTAGGCAACTGAAAAGTGCGCAGACATATTATTGGAGGACATCTTGCGTTTTTGCGAGTTGATATTCTAGACCTATTTCTGTCCTTCAGGCGCGAGGAATAGTGCGTGGGTAATGTTCGCGCCGAGCCGCTGCCAGCTGAAGCGATGGTGAATCTGGGGCACAGATACGGTTATTTCGCCGCCTGGGAGTGACGCAGCAATTGGGAGTCGACCCGAAAGAGTCGGTCGCTTTTGTGTAACATTAAGCGGTTGACAGGACGATATGAATGTCTAGTTTTATTAATGATGACGTGCTCTTGCCAAACAAGTTGTCGCCGTGACCCACAGCATTGTTTAATTATGTGTTTTCATTAGTGAGATAATTGATTGAAAGTGCTTCAGTACGGCGTTTGTTTGAAGGCTGATCAGCTGCGGTTGTTTTGTTCTGTGTTTTGTGGAGTATAGTTGTTTGTACGCTAACAGACGTAATTTTAGTAAGGTTTGAAGAGCAAGTAATGATAATAGCAGTAATGAAAAAGAGACGTAGACCTGCGTTACCTATTTCAATTAATATTTAACTCTACCGGGTTGTGTTATAATCAGAAGTACGGTGCAAGACAATGAAGACGCGCGCGCTGTGCCAGCAGCTGCAGTTGACAACACTGATTTGCTTACGTGGCTCATAATCGCAATTGTATGACAAGGTGCAGTGCAGGCCGTAAGTACTAAATGCCGTTGAAATCCGTAAGGTAGTATGCTTCTTGATTTGCATGAAATATGCTAGTAGTCCCTTTTATGTCTGCGAATAACCTTTACTTCTAGAGTTTTGGTCTCCGTACACTTGAAAGCAAGGATTTAAGATCCCTGCTCTTACCTGTGTGGAGATGTTAACATTCTAACACTGACGACAGTTACCTTCACTTCTTGTGTGATGCGACACGCAAATAAGCCATTAAGCCTTCCAAGAAATCCGTCATGTTGAGTGACCATGAATTTTAAAATATTTCTGCGGGACGTCGGCTCGGGAGAAGACGCGCCCAAGACATTACTTGCTGTTAATTTAGGGATACAAGGTTAGTCAGCACCTACTGAGAGTTACGCAGTCGGACATATAATTTTGTGAGATTCATGCGCTGTACACATTGAATTTAATTATCTTTCAAACACAGACCAAGGCCTACTGCAAATTTAATTGTCTATGGAGCTTACTTCACATTGGTGCGAACTGTTTATGTTGTATAAGCGGAATGTCTGTTTAGACCGCAAGGAGAACGGTGTGGCTTTAAGGCTGTAGATCAAAATTTCAGCTATTTTACAGGCAGTCGTGATTGAAATATTTACCTCAGTCTCATCAGGCGAGCGTGCCGGACTGTACCGTGAAACTAGGCCACGACTGTCTCTTTCCAGACTATTATCTAATCTCTGCCGTAATTTCTCCATCCTATTCGAAGATACAACTTTGCGGTTGGAACCACTTCGTCAAATGTCTTAAGAACTGTTGTGTTTATTAGAACGTGTTTATCAGTCGAGCCGGAATAATCGTTAGCGAGTCGGAAGCATAGCGTACCTGGTACAGCGCGTTTGCTCATCTATAAATTTTAGCAACAGTGATTCAATCATTCAATCTGTGCGTAGCTTATATTACGCGCGATTGTAGTACTGATGCTAGGATAACGAGAAAAACTATGTGGAATACCAGATATTTCATTCCTTGCGCAAGGAATTGAAACGATAGACGGAAAGGTAATCTTCGCCCTAGAACAGGCCATGAAGGCCCAGATGGGTAGTAGAGGTGTAGCTGTACTCTTTTTAACCTCGACGCTAGATGTGGTGGTCGGTAAACGCCACGCCCCGGCCGCTTTACCCGCGGGAAAGAGATCCGTTTCCCATTTTACAGGAGGCTGTGTGGGCCCAGGGCCCGTCTGGACGGGCGCAAAAAATCTCGCTCCCACCGGAATTCGATCCTTGGACCGTCACACCCGTAGCGAGTTGATACAGCCTACCAACTACGCTATTCCTTCGCAATTTCATTTTCGTACCTGACTTATTGTGCTAAAAAGTGACAGGAATTGTGTCTGAATAGAGCAGGATTCGAATCCTGTCAATTCTTGCTGAAAAGTACGTGGTGTGTAGGCATTCATGCAACGTGTTGTTACAACTGTTCCATCAAAATTAAAATTGAAATGGCGAGACGTTCGTTCTTAGAACTGTCCGAGTTTACGTTTCTTAAAGATCCTTGCTCGGGATGTTACATTCATATTCCATATATATGGGCACACTACGGGATTTTTAGAGGCGCTCGACAGAGATGAAAATGTGCCTGCAATGTGATGCTTTGGATTCTGTCTCGCTTGTTTACTGGCTTAAACTTCCGACCAGGAACGGATATCTGTATGCCTTTTTATTGGGAATTCTTCACGAAGTAAAATAAACGCCTTATGTGGAGACCACGCCCATCTTTCCATCCGTTTGTGACCTAGTACCAGCGACTAAACTGTAGCGTGTCGGATTTTTATGAATTTTGGCTCAGGAGTTCCTTTGCAAGAAGTTGCCAAACGAGCGTGAATTTCTTGAAAATCGTCTGCGTGATAGTCATACGTGACTTAAGGAATATATGAATGTATACCCTTGCTTTCCATACTTCTTGACCGATTTGAGGGAAACTCGATGTAGAATGTCACCGTATAGACCTAATGCCGTCGAGCACTTGTGAGTTTGGTGTAAAGAAATGTAGCGAACGCCGTACTTTACGTGAAGGCATAAATGAAGTTTTTTTCATATTGTAATACGAATTGGAAAAAATTCGGAACATGAGGTCTGCACAGTTGATTAGGTGATCGTGAGTTTCGTGAACTCAGGACTTAGTGATGTAAGTGGATTTCTGTTCGTACTTTCCACGTTTAGGCCTATTGTCCGATTTCGGTGAAAATACGTTGAAGCAATTTGCACATAATGCTGTTGAGTATTTATTGGTTTCGTAAAAATCGGCGCAGGGAAAGCCGCACTTTTGTTACAAACGTAAATAAAATTAAATTTGCGCGTGTACCGTAAAACATATGACATTCTGAAAGCAAAGAACGCCTTGGTAAATTCTATGTACCACGTCAAGATGTGTACCGGTGGCAGTCTTGTATGTGGGAACTGATTTCCTGTGACTTGAAAGCCCTTGACGACGGCAGCACTGAAGACGATGGCTAAAATTGTTGTGTTTTATTTTGTTTTTTTGTCTTTCTTCATATTTAATTTTCTTCTCCTGTTTTCAGCTAAGCAACCAATTTTTCTGCAGATGTTTCTGACGCGTATTTCATTGATTTAAGTACTATTTAAGAAATGACATATATGGAAGTGGAGTTTTTATCAACTTTGGTGCGCGCGCGTGTGTGTTTGTGTGTGTGTGTGTGTGTGTGTGTGTGTGTGTGTGTGTGTGTGTGTGTGTGTGTGTGTGTGTGTGTGTGTGTGTGTGTGTGTGTGTGTGTGAGTGTGTGTGTGTGTGTGTGTGTGTGTGTGTGTGTGTGTGTGTGTGTGTGTGTGTGTGTGTGTGTGTGTGTGTGTGTGTGTGAGTGGCTAAGTGGAAGACCCGACCGCTTTACTCTGTTGAAAACTTTCGCCGGTAACATTTGTACAAGAGGCTGGGTAGTTACATTTGATCAAAAGCAACTGAAAAATGTGGAAAATTTTATCTATTTGGGTAGCATTATAACAAATGGTGTAAGGTGTACACGTGAAATTAAACCTCTGATTGCCGTGGCGAAAGCAACAGTCAACAAGAAGGAGGCTTTTCACCAGCAAGTTGGACATAAATTTAAGGGAAGATACTAGTAAAGTGCTGCACTTGGAGCATAGCTTTGTGTGGTGCTGGAACTCTAACACTTCGGAACGTAGACCAGAAACACCTGGAAAGGTTCGAAATGTGGTGCTGGAGAACGCTGAGGAAGATAAATTGGACCGGTCGTGTGAAAATTGAAGATGTACTACAAAAAGTCAACGAGGAAAGGAGCATCCTACATAAAAGAAAATGAGAAACGTTAACTGGATGGATCACATCTTACATAGGAAGTGCCTTCTAAAACAAGTTATTGAAGGAAGGATAGAAGTGCGGGGAAGACGAGGAAGAAGACGTAAGCAGGTACTGGATGACCTTCAGGAAGCGAAGGATACTGGGAAGTGAAAGAGAAAGCACTAGATCGCACTCTGGAGAATAGTGGTGAAAAGAAAATTCTCCGCCGGAAGTGAATCGAACGCTGACTCTCCGGTCTTTCAACCCACTGCGTGGTCACCATAACGAATGTAACAACTTCTTCATATATAGATGTATAGGAAGGTGAGCAGGAAATATGTGTAGGCATCGATTTTCCAGAAGGCAGGAATCGCATATGTTAAGATATCTGACGAGCCTGCGTAAAAGCACGAAAAACCTCGTTACGGATGGTCTAGAACGCGCTTGAGATTCGAACCGGATGCTTATCAGTAGGCATCCTGAGTGTTTCCGTCACATCTGGTTTGATATTCTGAATTTTTTATTTTTATTTGTAGGTAGTGGCAGTACTCCATGATGATCGGTTCGTATATATCAGTCCGGGTCGTAGTAGTGTGACAGCAGCTTTGCAGCTACGTCGCGTGAATACCACAAATAAGGCATCTGATTATAGACCAGGTCTCCAAACAACGCCACGTAGCTTCTTACATCTAAATTCTTCACAGTATCCAATATAAAACTTTATATTGGGCTACCAAACCTAGGGTTGTCCACAAAGTCTTTAACACACCACTGACATGTTAAAGAAGCCTCCACAAAAGACAATCGCGCAGGCGTACTCACAGTGTGTAGAACATAATTTATTTTCCAAATGCGTTTTTCGATAATTTTCATGTGCCAGTGAACTTAATATTGACTTCTTGCAGTACGCCCAAAAATGATAGCGTACTAAAGTAAGAGCACCGTTAAAAGTCAGAATTTTGTTTCCATCTGTTTCTTTAAAAATTAACCATAACCTAGAGTCATTCTTTTGTTTAATTAGTGATGTTCAGCGCCATGAGGGCGTTCAGCAGAAGGGAAGCATAGTTTCACGTATACCTAACCTCTGTACTAGATACCAGTGAGTGGTCAGGTTCATGTCCCACTGCGTCTAACCTTGGTAAAAGTGTCGCTGGACCACATTGGTTAGAAGGTCAGATGGCCCTCAGAGTCGCTCTGGACTACATATTGAAGACAGAAATTTCTGCTGCTGTCTGAAATCGAATCTTCATTTCCTACTCGTCGAGCACTATGCAGGCTATCCAACCTTGGGCTGAATATTTATCGTACCAAGAATATTGTAAGAAGAATTGAAGGCCTGTGTCCTAAGGAGACCTAGCCTGTATATGACGGTAGGAGCCACGTTCTCTACAGCGAAACATTCTTTGTCGAAAACTTATATCAATTCGAGCTTTGCGTAAAAAAAAGATCTTGCTGAGACAGACCGAAAATAAATTCGCTCGAGAACCGTGAATGCAGAGTCGCAATACCACGTTAGAACAAATTCCGGACAGTAGTCTACGTTCGGATATAAAACATGCGAACGAACAGGCGAATTGGTATAACCCTATAGCTACAAAGAACGCACAAAATGTTACATTCAAGTTGTGATGTCAGCATGAAGCTCCTGCTAGGAGACCTCCCCTTAAAATATTCCCTCATGTGTATAGACTTATGATGTATTTTAGAACTACTTTTTTCTTCTGTATATTCGCTCTTTGCATGTAGGAAATTTGTGGCTTTTGACGTGAGGTACTCACGGACTCGAGTATTGTGGTCTTGGGCGTCACTCCATGCAGCTCGTTAGGTACCGAAGTTTTAAATGAACTTGCGGAGCAATTCTACGCTGATGTTTGAGGCAGTGGGTTTCCCCTTAGTATTTGTACCTATGTGCCAAACTAGATCATGACATAACGTCAGCAGTTTAAACTTTTTTTTGGTGAGGTCGTGCCATTATGTTAATCAACTAGATATGCACAGATAAAGTCTGTCAAAACACAACTCTGTTATTGAAAGTAAAATATTCCCTAAAAAACTACATGTTTCAGCGCACGGAAGGGGCCGTCCTTAGGTGAGATAATACAAAAGTGTGTATAAAAAATGCACTATTGAGACGAAAGGGGCCTCTTTCTTACAAGCGTGAAAAACATTTACTGTATTAAAAATCGCACAATACTTCCTAGAGTGATAGCAGTGCTAATGAAGAAATTTGCTTATCGTCTTGCCGGCTTTCTTTTGCTTCTTGGACTTCTTGACCCTTGAAGATGTGGCCGATACGTTGTCCCGAAAATCGGTAAAGTATTACCACTCGACGCTACGTTATACCCCAGAAGAGCGCAGTTCTCAATAACATCGCGGCAGAAGCCTGAAGTCACGGATGTTAATGAATATTAAAATCTTAATGTGTTAGAATATGACCATAAAATCTTACAGTATAGTATTGCCAGAGAAATATTTAATTCCGTAATATACTGGGATGAAGTAGGTGGCAAACAAGCAAGTAGAATTTTGTTTGTTATGAAATATCTGGTCATGTGTAGATGGAACTTCGAAATGGTGTTCTCCTACATAAGTGTTCTTCGTGAACTTCGAAATGGTGTTCTCTTACATAAGTGTTCTTCGTATCAAGTAGGGTTGCAAAAAATATAGAATTAGAATGGATTTTGGCGGTATGAAAGTTGTGATGTACAGGTAGTGAAGGTTCGCGTGCCACTGCGCTGCAGACGTGTTAAACGTATGGCCACGGTCGACTTCTGTCATTCTCATACTGAAGCATTATATATAAAATCTTATCAGACCCCAGCGTATGTTTAATCTAATTTAATTTGATTATCATATTTATTCTCTGAGTAAATATAAAAATTTTCTAAGTTTGAAATTCAAGCTCTAGCCGCACTTCTCTAATGAGACAAACATTTTCCGTCCAGTGGACCAACTGCTGAATGGAACACAGACCTTAAGGCTGGACACCCGAGGAAAAGTGGTACGATTCGGAGTAGGGGTAAGGGATTTTTCGCTTCTCCAAATGTCTAAACCGGCTCTGGGTCCCAACAAGCTTGCTGTTCAGTAGATATTCAGAACTTCTCCGTGAGAAAAAGCGGCCTGGGCATGAAGCTGACCACTCACACGTCTAGTGCCAATGTTAAGAATGAGTGGAGCTATAATACCTCTACTCCCACTATGCCTTACAAGGCGTGCACACGATTAAAATTACCTTTTATATTCGTATGAGTCTTAGAAACAGCAACGATTGATTCCATTAAGCTGTAGGTCTTCTGTTAGGAAGGAACTCACTTTTAAAATATTGTGGTAGTAAATTTAACACTTCAAAGGGTTAAACTTCTTATATTTAATTTGAAAACCTCTTGTTGCCGCTAAGTGTGTTGGGACAGCCCTCATGTCGGTTTAAGTTTCTGTTTGGTTGGAATATGAATCCTTTTACTGCTGTGCGTGGGATAAAGGCGAACTGCCTTGTAGTCAAGCGTGCGACAACAGGTGGCACATAACGGGGAAACCACGAACGTTAAAATTTAAGACTGAGCGGGAGCAGGTGATAGGAGTCAGTCCTGTGTGTAGTCACTTCCGCCTACAATTTGACGCTATACAGGAATCCACACTTTGAAGGCTAAAATTTTATTTATATAGGCCTATATATATGTGTATGTGTTTGTGTCTGTGTGCGTGCGCGCGTTTCTTTATATATACTATATATACCTATGTGTATGTGAGTGTGTACATATGTATACACAGATTCAGTTCGTACTTCACAGAGAACGCATTGTTTCCATAGAAAATCGGTGTTTATTGTGAGAATCATGCGAAGACTATAGTACACTATGTGGAAGAGTGCGTGGGCCGGGATAGCGTATTTGGTATAGCGACTCCCTACGGGTTTGACGGTCCGGGGACCGAATCCCGATGGGGGCGAGATTTTCTGCACTCGTTCAGACCAGCCCCGGGGCCCACCCAGCCTCATGTACAACGGATACCGGGTCATTCCTGGAGGTAAGACGGCCGGAGTGTCGTGTTAACCACCCACCACCATTAGCGGCGAGGTATTGCTTCATATCTACTGTTCACGGGCAAACTGATATTTTTGGACCTACTTGCACTTTTTACTAAACAACAGACGAATTCTGTCTTCCTATTAGAGAACCTTTCGAATGAAATGCTAATCATGAGAAATGTAATTAGGCTGCTTACCAGCTGCCCTCGACACCCTCAAAGGCGTCTCGCACGGGGCAGCTTTACTGAGTGTTACAAATGTTATGGCGGTTGCCTTGCGGTTTGCAGTGAATGGGGTTATATCAGATGCTGGAATATCCGAACAGAGATGAACGCCTGCTGAAAACACCCACGTGCAGCTCGTGATCTATTTTACTTTGACCAGCTCATTTACAACAACAAGGCGCTGAGAATATCAAAATCCTCGTGGCAGATAGAAGTGTTGGACCGGTCATGGACGTTTGGATTAATTTCCTTCTTTCGGAAAATTTCCGCTTTGACAGTGTATTAACTGGAAAGGAATAAAGCCTAGTTAACTGACAAACACACGTTAAAACCTAATCCGCCAGTGTATCAGCATGAAGAGATCGATATTCCGCTATATTATTTACACGAAAAGGGCAAAAAGGCTTCCGTGGTAGGGGACGGAGTCCTTTCCGCCACCATCTGGTAAAATCTCGGATGGCAAATACGAAGTACATATCCTTTCGAGGTCTGTTGTTTCATGTAGGTTTATTAGAACTTTTGATTTGCAAAACGCCATGAATAATTTTTTCTTCTGTTTCTTAAATAGTTATAAAAATATGAAGCGGAGTAGCGTAGTTAGTATAGTCACTACGTTGTGGGTTGGACGGCCCAGATATCGTATCCCGGCAAGGGCAAGAGATTTTTCTCTTCTTTAAAATGTCCATACCTGCTCTGATATATATCCATTCGTTGGGTAAGGTGGCCGGGGCATGAGGCTGACCACTCATCTATCGCTAGTGTCGAGGCTAACACTGAGTGGCGCTGTACCTACACACACACACACACACACACACACACACACACACACACACACACATTCTCATGGCATTTACCGGGGAAAATTTACATTTAAATACGAAATGTATTATGATCATCAAAATTCAGAGCACATAATTTACGTGTCAAAATTTCATATACACCTGTGTAGGCTACATAAAACTTTATTGTAGGGTTACTGCATTTTGAATAAACTTGTTTCTAAATTTTGAGGACTTGTGTTAGAGCTCGGAGAATGCAAAGTTTTTCATCCGCATTTCGATGTTGTACTCGCCACTTGTTCTTTTGTGCGGGTTACAGGAATTGTTCGCTTCATGCAGCTGCATTGTTTTGAATTATTTCAGACCCAGACTTACGGAATATGTCGAAAGGTTGGAAGAAAGCCATTTAGAAACACAGTTGGAAATAGGTATGATGGAAGGAGGGATGATGGAAAATCTGTGAAAATATTGATAGACCGAAGGGCATTCAACGTGGATGGAGCAAGCCTGAGTAGACTAATAGGCTCGTCCGATGCTGGGTTTATTTATCGAAAAAGCCTGACTTTGGAAGATGATGACTTTGACAGTCTGTACCTTTGACATGAGCTGAAAGCGTCTCAGCACCACTTGGAGTAAATCCCATCGAGGTTCATCTCCCAGTTTGCAGTTTAGTAATAAGTAGAGACTGTCTCCGAGTAGAACGCATGACATAATTAGTGACTATAAGGGGGTTAATAGTTGCTTGAAACCGGTGGGAGGGAGAAATTGTCTGCAGCCAAGCGACATTCTGGCGCACAGAAGAATAAGTGTAAAGATTACAGTCTCCTGGGTTGTGACGTCGTCTAGGCTGATAGCTTGTTATCAACGTCCATCGTCTGCACCAAAGATGGAGGCAGCAGCGCATATTTCCTACGGTGAGAACTTAAATTCCTACTTGGGAGAACGTGTTGTACAAAAGAGCGAATATTGGTGTAAAAGAGATCCAGGTTTTATTAATAGCGGTGACAGACTTGAAGGTATTTAATTAAGATAATTCCGCATTGTTTTGTCCCGAAGCACTGAAATGTACCAACGAAGGTGAACCTGCAGATCAGTAAATTAATAATCTCATGAATGTTCCGTGAGAGTAGGGTCGCCGGGATGGAGTTCAGACGGATTCAAGGTGCCTAGAGGGCCAGTGGCATGTTCCTTGTCCCCTGTAATTGATTTTAATCATGTAAAAGAATTCGGAACTTAATTAGCAGACGGCTGGTGCTGATGCATTCAATTCGGCAAGGTCTGTTTGTTACGTGTAACGTGGTTGCATTGTACTCGCTCTAATTGAACTTGTCATTTGTTCAATTGAAGCTGCAGGTTAATTAATTGTGTATACGAAGAGGCTAAAGCAAACAGATTAAATGCCCTATTTCTTATTACACTCATTTTTCCTACTGAGTTACGTCTTTTTTGCATTTTTATGGTAATTTATGGTTTATGTTGTCGTAAAGTATAATTTTTGTCTTGAATTTTCATGGCATGATAAGGGACATCATTTTCCTGTATTTAACCCCGAAACATTTCGTAAGAGAAAAGGATGGCACATCATAATGATACATCTCGTTCGTAGCATGGAGAGGGTTAATGAAATCTTACTCTTTGTAATTACGTAATCTATATTTTAGACTAAGTCTCAGCATTTGTCACTCATTCGCTAATTGTTGCTCAGCTTCACAACAAAATTTCCTTCATTTTATGGAATCCGAGTATTTGTTCCAACTTTCACAAGGCCCCTGGTTGCTATGCTAATAGCGAAATCCTTCAGATGCATTTTAATATGTTTTGATATCTTTTAGTGTTCTGTGTGTCCAAAACTTTTCTTTACTGTTTATCAGATTTTCGTACCAAAATTTTGTCTTTCCTGTACTTGCTAAGACATAAACATGTTATAGACCCATATTCCCAATCAGTACTTGAATTCACAGGGGACCCTGTAATCGTACGATACCAAACTACAGGCCTGCTTGATTTCACAAACTGAGAGGTCAAAATTCACGTTTTTACCACGCTATCTCCTTCCCTGACACTCGGCCCTAGGTGCACTGCAACTAATGAACGCTGAATTTTTATTACTTGTGAAAAAATGTCGTTTCTAAAATCGAAAGGATATGAGACCACGTACCCTGTATACTATTTAACGCCGTGACCCCTCATGATGACGAGCCTCGCAAATACATTTCTGATCACGAGGAGCATCTTTCCCTAGCGATGAAGCATTCGTGGTTATAGGTCGTCTTGTATGTTACTGTATCCCACGTTGTCTCTCAGCAACTTCCCTGACATTCAGCATTCCTGCGAACGAGGCAGGAGTTGAGCATATTGTAGTCGATTGTATTGTGAATAATGATGGAAAAGGGATGAGGAAGTTGGGGCGAATTGAAGAAGCGCAGAGAATTATAGAGACGGTAGCGAGAGAAAAAATCCTGTGAATAGGGAAGACAGCTGAATAGAAAACTGATGCAGATTTTGCTGCCTTCAGCATAGTACTATTGAAAGATGTGTGGAAATTGAACATACACGTCTGACTTTTTCAACAGTAAACAATACGAGGTTAACACAAAGGAAACTTCTGTGTTCAGTATTAAAATCTCGGAAACACAGGGCGTTGATCGCGCCTTCATTTCTAATGCATTTTCCCTGCGAAACTTAGCTCATTGAGACCTCCAAATGTTGTTGGAAGTTTTTTCTTCACTATTAGATCGTAACAGAGCCGGCACATTGCGCACAGTGCAGTTAGTAAACCACGAACTGGACGACTGGAGAATCGGAATTGGAGTCCCGGCAGGAGTAGAGTTTTGTCTGGTCTACACAGCGGGCGGAGCGGCACTTGGACCTACCCAACCTCGTCTACACAGTGTCAAGAGCGGCTGTTGGGCCTATCCTGCCTACTCTACACAGTGTCCAGGGCGGCTGTTGGGCCTATCCTGCCTAGTCTACACAGTGTCCAGGGTGGCTGTTGGGCTTATCCTGCCTAGTCTTCACAGTGTCCAGGGCGGCTGTTGGGCCTATCCTTCCTGCTCTACACAGTGTCCAGAGCGGCTGTTGGGCCTATCCTGCCTGCTCTACGCAGTGTCAAGAGCGGCTGTTGGACCTATCCTGCCTGCTCTACACAGTGTCCAGAGCGGCTGTTGAACCTACCGGACCCATTCCACAAAGCATCCAGGGCAGCTTTGAACCCATCCGACCTGGTCTACACATTGTCCAGAGTGGCTCTTAAAGTACCCTACCTCGTAACCCTTGGGTACGGGTCGCCCTTTCCCAAGGGCAAAAAGGCTGGAACGCGGAATGTTACTCATGTCCTTCCGGTGACGAGGTTAAAACGCATAGATACATGCCACCACGCCTCATACAGCTGCATGGTTTTATGCTTAATTAAACCGAGAAATTTATCAAGTGCAGGACAGCTGTTGACCTCGCCCATCTTTCTGTGCAAGGAGATTCCGGACTGTGTCTCCGGAGTAAAGGCAACTGTAGCGTGCAAGTGACCACTTCTAAGTAAAGCCCACGTAAAAAATGTGGTTTACCTCCACATAAGTCTTACGAACATAAAAGGTAATACGGTACGCAAAACAGCAAACAGCACTCTTGTACCCCATTAGAATATACCCCGCCAATAACATACTCACTAGTACAATCAAGCAATTTTGAATTTCTTCTGAGATATGCTGCCGGATGGATTGGTAATCTGTTACCGACGTTTCGGAGGTGATTTATGCAGTAGAAACCTTCGAAACGTTGGTAAGAATGTACTAACCAACACTGCGTCCGTTTCCAGAAGTCTAGTTTCTGTCAAGAACGCTGTGAAATTCTCAAATCACTCAGGTAATGCTGCAATACGGACATGCGGTACGTACAAGCGACGTACTGTATTTACTGAAGCTTACTGTCTCCCTGACGACTGTGCAAACTGGAGCTACAATCCGCTGATACATAAGCAGTGTCCTTCGCATGAAGGGAAGGTCAGATAGAAACTCAGTAAAATTATTTATCTGCGGACCACTCCCCTCCATCAGCACCACGATCGCTCTGTCCAGTAAACACGTCGTCATCGATCCACTTTGACTCTGATGTCTGAGCTACGGCTGCTTGTTAACACGTTTACAAGCTCAGGCAAAACTCACACAGTCAGATTTCATCACGTATTGGATTGGAGACTGGCGGTTTACAAGGCGGTGAAGATTCATGTTGTGATTGTCTGAATTATGACCCTGTGAAGTCTTGTAGGTGGTTAACAACTTTTCGAGGGAACATACTGGCTTCCGGGTTGAAGGCCCTTCCAGACGTGATGGTAAAGAACAGAATAGAATAAAGACCATCTAGTTCCAAGCTAGTCACTGTTCCTGACGACTCTTTCAATAAAGTTTTTAATATATTATGTAGTTAAAATCTGGAATAAATAATGGAGTATTTCTTGTTTTTCTTTATGTGGACGTAAATTAACCTTAGTCTATTGTCTTGTGGGTTACGCCAAACCTTGTAGGCCAACTATTGTAAAGTTGTGTGTGTGTGTGGGGGGTGTGGGTGTGTGCGTGCGTGCACGCGCGCGCGCTCGTATCTTGTATTTATTTGACTGTTTTCTGTATTTGTGTATTTACGAGTTATTTAATGATATAAGTGGCTAAGTCTGTGTAGCCACAGATGGCAGGATGATCGGTGGATAACAAATTGGAAATGATGTCAAAGGAATCGACCGTGGCCTAATTTGAAGTATACCTGCCTTTTGTGGAGTTGCCTGGAGGGTTTGAGAAAGGCCATAAAATCCTCGTTCAATATATCTGGTGTGTGTGCCGAATTTTTAATGTAACCCGGACCTCTGAAATACAGATCACCCACACGATTGTCAATTTTGGTGTGTTTGCATAAAAAGTGTAGAACTTCTGCGTATTATTCATGTTCGTTATGCTTTCCATTTATGAATTTTAGTTGCAGTATTTTTGTAGACGTAAGGATTGCACTTTGTATGCAAATTTAGCAGATCAACATCGCTTTGGAACCTGAAAATGAAGGAATGAAGTAATAGGTAAGTCGCACTACGTATTCATATTACAAATGACTGTTCTTAGCACGGTACATGTCTTACTGATATTATCAAATTTTGTGAAATATTGTTAAGTGCGTAGGTATGGATTTCAGTTCAGAATATCGGGGCAGTCTTATGCTCATGTCGCAGAACACTGGCAGAGAATCGCTATGTAAAGATGCCTCACAGACCGTTTAATTGCAGCGTTTTGATGCAGCAGTCATTCATTGATACTGTCATTTTCGTTTAGATGTTTCGTAATTTCTGCTTATCACTCAACATATCAAGTGTGTTAATTCTTGCAATACTGATGCTTGCAATCTCCGGGTCCGGACTGAAACATAGTCAAAACTGTATAAAACACAAAGTTTTTCGTTTTTGTTGTATTTGGAATTGATATTCTTCATTGTTCAGTGCAGGAATGGGAACGAAGGAGTGGAGATACAAGAGCAATGGAAAGTTTTTCTGTGGCCGAGTTTTTTGCGCATTGGCAAAATTGAGAAAAGCCCTGCCTGCCCGCCCGAATGGAATAACTCGGCTTCCACTGGACGCATTTTCACGGAATTGGTATTTGATTATTTTTCGAAAATCTGTCGAGAAAATTCAAGATTCATTAAAATATGACAAGAATAAAGGGTATTTCACATGAAGACTTACGCACATTGATGATAACATCTCGCTCGGATCTTCTTAGAATGAGAATTATTTGAGACAGAATTTGTAGATAAAGTCAAAACACATCATATGCTCAATAACATTTTTCCGAAAATTGTGCTGTTTATAAGATTATGTGGAAAAAATTTGTACAGCCGGACCGCCAGCACGTGGCTGTACTACGGCGCGTGCGCTTTGCTTGCTTGATAAATAAGGCTGCGGACGCACACTCAGAGTATGCAACACTTACTACTTTTCCACGGCTGCACTGGTTACGCAAACGCGCCACAATGTTACGGTATACGTACATTGCCTGTCTTCTTTGACATTTTGATGTTGTCAGTACGTGCGTCGTGCGAGAGTTGAGGTTACCGGAGCGGTGTTGCTGAAGATCCAGTCTCGTTGGATAAGCCGCCGTGTCGTTGGCTGAGTTGCTCAATGACACGGTGCCACATACTGTAACAGTTGAGTCTACATACTTCCCGTCTGGATGAGTGATTTGCCATGAACTTCGTTTATTGCAGCACCGACATATTGTTGGGACTGGCCCGGATGACTGAATAATGGGAGATTGATATTTGGCTGGGGCTAGAGATGTTTTTCTTATTGACAGCATCCAGACTGGATCTGGGGCCCGCATAGTCTCTGACGGAGTGGGTATCGAGGGATCTTTCACCGAGGTTAAATGGCCAGGGCGTGAGGCTGACCACTCACCATCATCTAGTGTCAAAGTTAAGAATGCATGGAACTATCCGCCCACTGACCCAGCTGTTTAATACAGGAAGAGAATAACCTTTTCTTTGCACTTCATTAGGCTGTTGTTACAAAGCTTATTGTGCTTATGGGCCGGACCCATTAACCAGCATAGCGCTGGCTGTTTGATTTCTGTTTCATCCATTTAAACAGTCATACATAATATTGTAGCGTTTAAAAAAAAGTTGCAGAGGTTAATTAACTGTGCATTTTATATTATGTATCAAACGTCTGTTAAAGAGACATTGTTTTTCAGAAAGTTTGCAATTTGTATTCGAGATTTCTTTACCTGAAGACTGAAGCAGGGCCGGCTTCCGAAATGTAATACTTCATTAAATAATTAGACGATGGAATAGTCCAAAGAAATAAGATTACTTCATATAAAATCTTCTAGGATGTTATGCAGCGTAGATTGGTAGTTATTTATCAACGTTTCGGTACAACCTGTCTGTCCCATTTTCAAGGGTCAGGGAGACCAAGAAGAATCATTACTTCAGTAAGTCATGTACCATCGCCAGAGCCCTGTGTGTTTGAGTGTAAATAGTAGTTATATTTGTAGCTCACATTTAAGTTACCGGTTTTCTTCGGAAGCGACGTATCATAAAACCACTTGTGTACCTGCATAAAAATATCAGAAATATCGTTAATGTCTATTACATTTAGTTGAAATGTTTTTAATATTATTAATGTTAAACTGAATGCAAGGAAAACAGTTTCCACCTACAAAGTGTTTTAGCTTTCAGAAATTGGTTTGTAGGCTTATATGGATCAGTACTCGCACTTCAACATATGAAAGAAATTAACATTGTGGTCACACAGATAAGCTAACACATAATTGTACCGAATGCTTATGGTATACTGTAACCCCACAAGTGTACATGTATCCACCCCTGTTTGAGTTTTATTTGTTTTGTCTGCTTATTGAAAATCGGAAATTCCAAGCAGACTGCAATTGAAAAACTTATGTGGCTATCGTGGCTGTGGGCATTGATATGACATTCTTCTGGAATAATGACGCCTTATTTGGTAGATCGTTACCAACGTTTCGGAGGAACCTGCTGTTTGGAAACCTACGTAATTATCTACCAAATTACACGGTGTCATATCTCAGAATATCGTAATCTCAGTACGGTTGAGCCAAATTTAATTAAACCCATTATTCTTTCTGTCAGTCGGTATCTCCCATTGTTAAGGAAAATGCAGTCCAAATACAAAATGGCTTTCTTATGAAGGAACCAGTACATAAATCCAAACCGTGCTTCAGCATAAAGTTTTCTGGTGCTCGAACAAGGATCGTAACATCTGTTGGATTTGAGCAATATTTTTTCCCTCTGGTTGTAAATTTGACATCCCTGATTTAGAGAGAAGAAGAATGTGTTGCACCCTCCTGTGTGTTTCCACCCTTAGCCGGCACGGAAACTAGTGACAAACTTCCGAGTGCGTGGGTTTGTCCCTCCCTCGTATTCATCCAGTAGGAGGACGCGCGGGATAAGGAATTGATCAAGCCATAATTTCGCTCTTGAAACTGAACACAAAGGAGACGCACAAAGAGACCATGAATTGGTACTGTAGGTTGTAAAGAATGTTTATAAAACCCTTATGCATATTCATGATTAACTTCGTGGTGTAGACTTTTTCTTCAAAAGCTGATGGCGGCTTACCCGAGCAAAAGTTCTTTGCTTTGATGATTCCAGCAGATTCATTACCTTGTTCATGAAAGCTTGCCTTGTGACCCCATCCTAAGCCAGTTAAATCCGGTCCATAGGCTCACACCATATGTCTTTTATAAGGTGCACTCTACAGTTGGTAGGACTGCTTACAGTAATAGAGTAACCTTAAAGTCACCTATTCAGATTGAGGCTGATGGGTCAAAATGTACGACGTGCGAAAGGTACCATAAAAAATTAAACAGTCTCACGCATCTGCTGTTGCAGAGTTTTAGCTGACGCAAAATTTAGTCACCTAGACTCCACATAATTTCAGTAAGGGATGATTAGACGGCCTCACTGAGCAAGATACCGCACCTCATTTATCTCATTTAATTTCGTTTCAGTAGGTGATTATCAGAACACCCCACTGAACAAGGTACGGCGCCTCATTCATTTCGCTTCACCAAGTGAATATCAGAAGGCCCTACTGAGAAGGGTACTGTGCTTCATTCATTTCATGTCAGTAAGCGATTATCGGAAGGCCCCAGTGAGCAAGATACCGCGCCTCATTCATGTCATGTCAGTAAGTGATTGTCAGGAGGCCCCAGTGAGCAAGGTACTTAACCTTATTCGAAGAGAAGGAGTGGTTGAGGGATAATATCAGGAAGGACATGCACAACAGACGATCGGATGATCGCGGTACAATGGTCGGTCAGTGACCAACTCTCCAGTTTATCAGATTCAACTTTAATGTTTTCTTCTGATTTACGACTGTATGTCCCACATCCAACTCTCCGTGTAAGTGTTAGATATATTCAGTTCTCATCCACGTGCTGCATCTTATTCTTCTAGACTCGGTCACGTGCGACAACCATTTTAATCTCTGCGGTATTCTTTTCTTGACTTTTCCGGCTCAAAGTGTGTATACATTTCTCGTTTTACCATGCTGTGTATCTCACCCGTACTGTCATTCTCAGTTAAGTATCGTGGTAATGTTAAACTAAGGTACTCTTTGTGCAATTTTTATCATTCTTACCTTACCTTTCCTTGATTCGAAATATTTTTGTCAGCGCATAAAATACTGAAATTAGTGTGGAACGGTATATGGCTTGTTTTTAAAAGTAACTGTGAGGCTTGCTGCTTGATGTGAACAGGGGAAGGAGGAGCCATTGCCTTTTGTTTGAGGTGATTTCCAGAGTCGACAAATCTGACTGCCCAGAAGTTATTCCGCCATACGAGTTACAGCTGTGATCGTGGCATGATATTCAGTAAGCGGTGACACATAATTCTCATGTTAACCTGGTATGTTATAAAAGAGAGTACGTGAATTTTCCTTTACATTTTATACAGGATTTTGTAAGCGCATTGAGTGAATGACAGCGGGGCGTCACAGCCGAAGTTCAGTTTTCGGCGGACTAATACTTCTATTAGGACAAGATTGCTTCCGTTAAATCCTTTCAGTTTCATTGTTCATAAATCACGCTAGAATCGGAGCTATATGGACTGCGATAATGACATAAAGGCGAATTTTAATTTGACACGATACTTCATTGAGTAGTATTTTTCTTTAACAGAAAGAGGAAGTTGCTGTACTGACGAATTGCCACTACAGGTGCGCCTATAGGGAACACTCCCTGTAAAGTAGTGGTTTGCGGTCAGAGAATCCAGATAAATTATTGAAACTACGATTTTCTGTCTAAGGAATTAAGTTGCATTACGCTATGGTTCCGTGGAAGTTCTCTTGAATTTCAAATTTACATAAACCTATTCCATCACATTCAATTTTTAGTAGGCGATATGAGTTTTATTGTTTGGGGTCCATAAAGATTTCTTGAAAAAAGATGGATAAATAAATTTAAAATGCACCCTAGAAAAGGCCATGAAGGCTGAGCGGGGGAGTAGACGTATAGCTCTACTCGTTTTTTAACCTTGGCACTAGATGGGGTGGGTGGTCAACGCGACGCCCACGCCGCTTTACCCCTGTAAAGAGAACCGGTACCCATTTTACAGGAGGCTGGGTGGGCCCCAGGACTGGTCTTAACCGGTGCGGAATATCTCGCCTCCACCGGGATTAGATCCCCCGACCGTCCAACCCGTAGCAAGTCGCTATACCGACTACGCCATCTCAGCCCAAACAAACAGGGATGCGCAATAAAAATGGGAAGACAATTATGTATAATAATGATTAGACCCATTAACCTGTATGCTTCCCTTAATTGTTCTTGACTGCTGTCAAATGGATTGATGACGTTAAAGTGCGTTCTGTCGTCCACAGTCTTCTATGTAAGACCAATAGAGAGTTAGTTTATATTGCTTTATTGTTTTCTGTCGAGTCTTTTCAGTCAGAGGGATTTGTTTCGGAACAGTAAATTGAATTTTATTAAATTGGAAAATACGTGAAAGTTTGTTTCGTATCTCCTTTGGGTAAGTTAGATTGAGTTCAGCAGTTCCTATATTGCAAACACAGTAAAATTTATTTCACAACGCAAGTAAGTAGTAAACACTACTACAACAGAATGAAACTGGTGGCGAAATTTCGACAAGTACGAATTGCCATCTTGACACAGCAGTACTGGCCGTGACAAGTTCGGGATAGATGGCGGACGTTACGTTCCTGGCAGAGGAAGGGATTATTTTCTTCGCAAGCGCTTCGTCGCCAGCCTTGCAGCCTTTGGCTTTCTCGGCAATGAGTATTTCTATAGGTGGCTAATTTCCCGCAGGGAAAGCGGTTGAAGAATAAAGCAAACAACTTTCCTTCATCGAGTGCTGAAAATAAGAACACTAATAGCCTATTTCATTTGTCTTACGTATATCATTCCATGATAACGAAGCACATGGCCACATTAATTCCGCGAAATCTGAGGTTCTCGGTGAGGCGACTGAGAGGATTTCTGTCTTCTGGAAAGTGATACTGTGTAACCTATTACAAATTTACCACTATTTTGAGGGAACACGCTGTCTATGTCTTCAGGTTGTTTGGATTGTCACTTATGTCCTAAGTCTGTTCAGGAGGCCGCGATAGGACCGTTAAACAGGCTCGGCCACAGCAACTTTCTTCCAGTTCCTTACCCATTCATTGTCTTTCTAAATTTTTTGACGTTATAGGGCCTGTGCCTGCTATTGAACGAAGTAGTTGTATAATTAAGGTTGGGTGACTCACATGTCATGAGGTGTAAGAATTCCGAGTTGGCGTCACAGGCTTCATTGTTTGATTATTCGATTATTTAAGGACACTATGTCAAATGCGTTTGTTAAGCTTACGTTACAGGATCGGATGAAATGATAGGGTAAGTACCTGAGGATAAATCACTGAAAAGCCGAACTCTTGGGTTACTGAAGGTAAGAGAGCTCTCCGATTTAGGCGTAAATCAGGCGAGAAACTAAAAAAAAACCAGATGGTGTTTGTTTGATTACTGCGAAGTTCTTAAAAGGAGAGGGCGTCCTGAAATGAAACACGCGGGTGACCGAGGAACTCGTTACTACAGGCCGTCTTGCCGAAGGCCTTGTTGACGACATTCACGGGCGACAGGCAGCAGGGGCGAGGTATAGTTCGTCGGTTTCAGCCTGTGTGCATCTAGAAGATTAAGCCTGAGGATTTAGCCTGGTTCCCTGGTATCCATGTCGGAAGCAGCGTCCTCAAATTCGTCGACGATGTCATTGCTTCTGATAGTTCGTCCTTCAAGACTGTCATCTGGGGCCAGGCTGCGCTGCGGGCTGGATCTTCTGGTCGGCGTCTGGTTCGAAGTTATAAGCAGTCGTGGCACTACTTATACCCAGAAAATGGAGGCAGAAAGCCCCTTCAGAGCCTAAGTAACTACTTACAAATCAACATGGCGTCATATCCCAGATGACTTGATTCATTGTAATTTTCGCTGTCAGTACATCAAATCTCTGATTAAATATACAAGTTTTACTTCAACTACTGCAGAAAGCAGTTTTTACGCTCCTACGTGTTTCGGCTACATATTGTAGCCACCATCAGGGAGGCACAATATTACAAAGACATAAACAGCGCTGATTATATCTTTGTAATATTGTGGCTCTCTGATGATGGCTACAATAGGCAGGCAAAACATGCAGGAGCGTAAACATTTCTTTGTTCAGTAGTTGAAGTAAAACTTGTGTAAAGTAACTGCACGGAATATGGGTAGCGTTAAGTATAACTCTGAATAAAGTTTTAGGTATTATAAAGACCGTTGAAATTTGAACTTAATAATTCGTCGCTTCCTGTCTATAACTACGACTCGCACAGATAAGCTCTTTATTAGTATTCGTAAATTACGCTGTGGATATCTCCCTTGCAGCTCCTGTGTGGGATGGAAAAGAGGTACTTTAAAGATAGCAGGTCGTATGAAGCGTTGACCAGAGATGGGATCACTTTTATTCATCACGAGCTGTTATGTCCCCAGGAACCTCTGCCTCTGCTTTTAATTAACGGTGGCGCCCAGCAGTGCGGTAAGAGGTCTGCAGCTTCTCACACGTAGAGGGTTTAAAACCTGCCGCATTGTCGCCACTTGTTCGGGACTTAGAGTTCATTATGACGACAGAAAACGCCTCCATATATCCTTTCGACTGTAGAGTGATAGCAAGGTTACTCTGGAATGCCTTCGTTTGGTATTTACTTCGTAAGAATCCAAGGCACTATAGCTGTAAACACTTCTCAGTACTGTTGTCATGTGACAGAAGTCACTGAGTATTTCTTCTGATATCAGTATTATTCACTGCCTTGCCGGTCGTCGGCCAGGTCCCACCTTCCTGTCGAAAGCGGGAGTGTCGTTGTGGTACACCGGAAAGTTATTGACCAACACCATTTCTATTTCCCTGCGACTGTGGCCTTTATTTCTCATACTGTACTAATGTCCGAACCAGGGGTGTGATTGACGCCTGTAAGCTGGACTCGGGGGTAGCGACATCGGCAGGGTAGGTGCCCCTGGCCCCAGGAAAACCTATGGTGCCTCAGTAGACAGCCACCATTGCAGTTTTTCCCCGTCAAGCAACGGTACGCGCTTTCAGACACGCATGCTTCTTGTTTAGCTTATCATTATTACCAAAATATCACGTCTCGTCTCTTCAGGCGTCTTGGGACAGTGGATGGGGGATACGGAGATGAATAGTATGCTGCATTATCGTTAACCAAGTAACTTCCCAGTCTATCCTATAACACTGCTCTATTTCAATATGTTTAGAGGCCTCTGTATGATCTTCGAACGAAACTAAACTTTTGCAGTAGTGGCATAGTTGTCATAGAATTTCCGTACAGTTCAACAATTAGTAGCCACCCTCTGTACTCAGGAATTTCAACGCACATCCTAGACCCTCTAATCAGCAAAAAATAATTCTGCGTGAATTAAAAAAATCGGCCAAATTACAGTAGATTTTAAGCAGTATTGGCCGTAACTTTGATGAAGATGAGTAGAAGTCGTGCTCGGCACCTCATTTTGACCATGGCTTTGATTATGGACTTCGCCTAATGTAAAAGTTTAAATTCGAAAATCTTACATCGACTAGCGTAGATTCGTCTAGCAAGATTGTTTCTGCTGTGTTGTGTAATAAAATGCTTTTTAAAGCTGTAAAACTACAGGTCGGCACTTTTACTTCATATGTGTTTCTCGCAGAGTTCGTTATACGAGCCCCTGACGATTATATGTCTTCCCGGTTCATTGAGCATTCGTGAGCAAAACCTATTACGTTGCAAATATTTCTCGGTCTAGAATATTTCCTGGTAGCTGGGTTGGAAATGCATTTTCTGAAATTAATATTCCTACATTTTTTCACTTCGTTTATTCCGTGCATAATCGTGAAATCAGTCATAATATCACTGTGTCTTACCAACTAAATGCACTTCGCCAGACTACGGAACTGACTAGACAGACTACGGAATGAATGATGGGGTTAGTCCTACATGCCGTCCAGTGGGAGGATGGCTTCAGTCAGGATGGAGGTCCTGAGCTCGGAGACCAGCTAATGTTCCAATTATAGATGCTACCCAACACACCGTGCCCTGGATTTGTGGCCTTCAAGACATCCCGTGTTCGCTGTGGGGTCTCTGGGTATTTCAGCGTTCTGAAGGGCTAAATATTCTAGACCGTAATCTGGATTGGAGATGTTTAAAAATAAATGAGTGGGGATGACATTTGAAGCGAATAATATACAGTGACCATATAGACTGGATTAATCTGGCTTAGAATATGGAAAAGTGGCGAGCTGTTGTGAACACGGAAATGAATGTTCGGGTTCCATGAAAGGATGGACGTTTCGTAACTAGCTGAGCGATGTTACTTTCTAAGTTTCCGTCCTCCATGGAGATAGATTAATTAAAAATTAACTGTAAGAAATTATATCAGGTGGAGCCTGTCCTTTTTGACTCTTCGATTACCGGTAGTATTTTTTGGAGGGAGTTATTGCGAATAAATGAAGAAGAATGGGTTAGGTAGGACGTATACGTCGTAGCACGTGTGGTGAGAGGGTGAAGTGCATATTGAATTTTCGTCGAAAAAACTAAATGAAAGAAACCGCTTCGGAGGCCTGATGGATAATATTTAATGCAACTTAGAAACTGTGCGTGACTCAGGCGGCTCAAGATTATGTCTAGTCTTGATCTTTTATGAACATAACTATGAGACTTCGGGTTTTATATGCGTGCGTAATTTCTTGACCAGCTGTGGCGTAAGTGTAGACTGGTCCGGGGGATTCAGTATATTTAAGTTCCTTATTTCATACCAGATAGCAAAGTATTCGGCTAATTAAGTAAGCAAGAAAGTGACCTTTATAGAAGCATTCTCAAATGTTGTTAATTTAAAATCTTAAGTGTGCACTTCTTCGATGTAATATTAAAAAAATTAGTACCTTCCTCTCTCAAATACACTGCATCTCCATTACACATACCAGCTGTTTAGGGAAATAATCGCTGTTAATTGTGACCTTACGAAGTAAATTAACACATTCTCGGTAAAATGCACAACTTGTGTAATGTTATAGCAGGTGGCACATCTGATAACCACTATGCCTCAAAGCAGTGGTTCCCAAATTTTGTTCCATTGAGTGTATGTCTGTTATGTTAGAGAGGTGGCGGGCCCTTGTGGCTGCGGTAATGAACCTTTGGGTTTCATAAAATGAGGGGAATTTCTTGACTAGCTGAAGACCTTTTTGTTTCTCAGGAAGGACCCTCCTCCATGGAGTTAGCTAGTTAGTTATGTCTTTAAGTGAAATAGAAAATCGCTTTGATTGTGTAATGAGTGGACAGTGGCGCTAGTAAAATGTGTTAGCACAACCACGTGTAGATACAGAGAAAGACTTGCAATAAAAATTGGAATTATGATTTTCCTGCGATGCAAATTACACTGAAACTTCGCTTAAAACCAACGTATTCATTTCTAATTCTCTGTTGTCCGGCCTGTTCAATTGTCGTCTCCTTTAAACTTATATTGGTGTAAATTTTGCATCAGATGTAGTATATGTGCTCAGTTGGTCTGGCAGTCCGTCAAGTTTCTCATGAAACCAAAAGAGCTTTGCAGACAGGCAGTTATGTGGTGCTACCTTAAAGGCGGAAGATCCTACCGTTTTTGAGACTGCTTTATGTAACACTAACGATGGGAGAAACGATACTTCCTGGAATATGATTCTTTCCAGTCCAGGTAAATTCAGTATTTGATTATGAAACCTTATTAGGCCTACAGTATTTAACGCTTGTATAAAAGACGAGCAATTACGTCACTGCATAGAACCGAAAAGACGAATCTGAGAGCGATGTGATATTTCAGGTTTCACAGCTGGATCATTACGGGACCAAGCAATCCATAGCACAGTTTTTGATCTTGTTAAATGTTGTGGGTTTTAGTCCTCACTTGTAATCTAGACCTCTTGTTGCTTTATTTGTGGATCACATAGACTCATCCAGTCACGCAGTTTCCTTCACCCCTCTCTCTCTCATGTTAACTAAATATCGTAACCTGAAGCTGGAAACTCCTCTGCCCTTGTGTTCTGTGGTGGGAATATGTCAGGCTCGAGTAGGTTATTTATGTGCGATTCAAGACGTTCAAGGTGGTGGTTATGAAGACCACTTAACCTCTGATACGTGACATCGTTCTACCCTGAAGTTGGAGGCATATTCCTTCGAAACATTATTGCCTAACTACTGAGCTACACTACACCAAATTCCAATAGACTGCAGTCTACATAAGCGTTTTCTGTTTGTCGATTTACGAAATTAATGCGTCGTGCTAAGATGAATGTTTGCGTGTCTGTTTGGCGTACAGGAACTGTGAAGGCCTCACAGTGTGTGTGTGTGTGCGCGCGACTGTAATTCGCAAACAACCCGGTCATGAAGCCACTTTTTGGGCGGGGCGTGGCGGGGGGAGTGTACTCCGACTCGTTCGGAGGGTTTTCATCCAAGTGCGATTGATTCCTAGGCCATGCGGTGACCTTCTAAATACAGCAATGAACATTCAGGTTCCATAAAATGCATGATATTTCTTTAGAAGCTGAGCGATTTCAGGCTTCGTAAGAGGTACTCTGCTTGCTGAAGTTACCGAAGTTAGCTATTGAATAACGTTTATTCAGTTTCAGGTATTACAGGCGTTTAGGCCTATCGATAAATGTAACGCCAAAATTAAAATGAATTTTGTATAGGGAAGTATTGAAAATTGATGTACCTTGTATTATTTTGGTAACTGCATAAAAGACCGAAGAAATCCACAGAGTGTCGACTTATTATTGCTAGTAGCTGCACCCAATCTCGAACGTCGTATCTCCGGAACAGATGTGTGCCCGCTTACCTACGAATTTGTTTAGGAAACTGCGCCATGGACCATACCATGCCGGCCATTTGTTTCTCATTATTGTTGTAGGTGAATTTGCAAATACAAACAAATTTGTCACCAACAGGTTGCACAATTCCTGAATAAAAAAGCGCTCCGGCATGTTTCGGCTACTGCTTATAGCCATCTTCAGGGAGCGTCAGCACTTAAAGACGGGTACATCGTTATTATACAGCTTTTCAATTGTAAAAGGTAAAATGTGTAACGCCAGTCTGCTATTAAAACGTCCATGTATAGTGTTATACTAAAATTATTTTAAAATTATTATAATGTAAGGCTTATTAAAATCTTCTGCATCCACACATCTTGAAATAGTGAAGTCTCTTCGTGTTTAATACAGTGGACCATCCGGAAATTAAATTAAATTTATATTAAGTTACTACTGCAGAATCAAAGGTTATATGAGCAAATATAACTTGCGATGAACTGGTACACACTCTGTGTATACACTGTGAATGATCATTCTGTACCGAGTTAGTTACAGATGTGAACAAGTTGTTTAGATCTGTAAACATATAGCTCATGTACCTATTCCTTATGTTATATTTGCTGTTACATCTAAGCAGTAATTCAGTATAAATTTAATCTAAATTTCCAGATTTTCCACTCGATTAAACTCGAAGAGATTTCATAACTTCAAGATGTTTGGATGCAGGAGATTTTAATAACGGTCTTGTATTAGAATAATTTTAACAATTAGTATAACTGTGTACATTAATGTGTAATATTATATTGACATTATATATTTTACCGTTTACATTTGACAAGCTGCATAGTAACGCTGTATACGTCTTTAAGTATAGATACTCCGTGAAGATGGCTATGGACAGGAGCCGAAACATGTAGGAGTGCTTTTTTATTTAGGAACTGTGCAGTTTGTTGGTTATGAAATTGTTTATGTTTATCAGTTGCATAGACGGTGTACAGTATTAAATTTACAAGTAGTTTGAGGACGTGTAACACTGATGTGTTTGAGAGTAGTGTTACTTGGTCTTAACCTTTTCTACAGTCGTAAAATTGAAGGGTGGAAATAAAGTAGCTACTCTGTTTTCGAATACGAGAACCTTTCTGAACTGCCGGCCATATATTTAGCTGCTTAGGTCAGAGCCGAGGCAGGTTGTAATACAGTAATGATTTAAAATTTACTCGTTTTAAAATAAAAGTGAAGTTGTGACTGCTTATACCCGCAGCAGCTTGAGGCGAGTTTGGAGACTGAGGTACAGTTTCACACCTTCTTAACCTCAGCACTCTATAGATCTGCGTGTTTAGGTTCATTTTACGGCCGCGTTGTTGTCGAGGAAATGTCCCGGTATGCGTAAAGAGAGGGCTGAGTGAACCCCACGTTCGGTCCGGACATCGATGCGGAGATAGACGTGGTTGCCGAGAAACCAAGCCCTGTCTTTCTGTGAGTAGAAGTCACTTCAGCTATCCTAACTTGCTAAAATAATTATTCAGATAAGAAGTGTATAAATTTCACTGTTGGTGTACCATTTGGTTTTTCACCAGGGCAGGATGTTGAAAAGATTGAATTGGGCGTCATGAAACAAAAATATTGCATGTTATTACAGTAGAGTGGAACGTAGTTGGACAACATGGCGTAGATTGGTGGATAATATTAAAACCTATCTTAAAGAAGTAGGTTGGCAAGGTGTGGAGTGGATTAATTTTGTTCACAATAGGGAGCAGGGGTGGGTTCTTGTGAAAGCGGCAGTGAAATTCGGATTCTGTAAAATGTGAGGAATTTGTTTAGATGTGACTTGAATTCATAAATCCATGTAAAGAGTTAAACCAAATATTTTTGTCTTGTTCTTGTTTGTTGTAAGTTCTTGATAGTATCGAACACGCCTTTTCGATCTTTACCTTCTCATTTCCTCTTAAAATGAAGTTTGGAGGAATTTTTCCTTGCGCTTGAAGGTGAAAGCGTTTCATATTTCGTCGGAAGTTGTCGAGTCTTTGACCTTTGATTCAGTAACGCATAATCAATTGTCATAATTTCCGAGACATCTTTTCTACAAAGACAAGTTGTTCTGCCGATTCGCGTGCCCGACTACTCTGCTTGTAGCCTCTACTAATTTTGCTGTGTGACCGATGTAGGACAGGTTACACCTTCCGAAGGTCCAGAGTGATGAAGTTATCAACACTTCTTACCGAACAGAAAAACACGTTGCACAGTCACGAAATTGTCACCGGGTGCACAGAAATTTCTTTCGCTATTAACATGTTGTACCGATGTGAAATGCCATAGATCTATGTGGAAATGTTCCTAGTGGTTGAGTAATTTACGTACGCAACTAGTGTACGTTCCCATTCTTCGCTCAAGTTCTCGTTATTTTCATTGAGAACATCGTATCAAACAGTAGCTGTAGCTTTAAAGAAGGGCTGACACTCTTAAGTAAGAAATTAATTTTTACCTGCATAATTAAACATTCAATATTACACTACCCAAGTGCTGATATTTTAAAGACTAAAATTAATAAATTATGATTTTTGTTACTCATACCGTGCATATTCTTATAATTAATACATTAACCACTTTATGCACTTAATAAATTACATTCAAAGGTAAGTATAAAACTCCTACATGTTTCGGCACCGAGATGTCATCATCAGGGAGTTATCTGAACAGAGGAATGGAAGGCCGTAAACATATTAACATTATGAGATTTAGATGAGTGATTATGTACATTAACATTATATCGAAGTTACTTTGGTTTGTTCGTCTATTAAGGATCCTTTATATTCAGTAATGTCGACTTAAAGGACCCTTAATGGACGAACAAAATATTGGAAAAATACATCTTTTATTTGCAGGACGAGATCTCTTGAGATCGTAATAGACCGAGAAAGATGTTTATATGTATGCTTCATAAAGAGTGTAAACAGCTGAAAACTTCTGTCTGGAGCATCTCACTTAAAAAAATCAAATTGACAGTAGTGTGACTTTATGATTGTTAACCTTGTGCATTTTAAAATTTTAATATTTTAATTATTTTAACCATCTTAATGAAGGCGACACAATACCTACATAAGCATGCTGGCCTTGTATTACTTTGTTCAGATAACTTCCTGATGATGGCACCTTGGTGCCGAAACATGTAGGAGTTTTATACGTACTTTTGAATGTATTTTATTAAGTGCGTAAGCTGGTTAATGTATTAATTATAAAAAATTATAGTTTACTAAGGTATTTGGAAGAGCACGGAGTAAATTTCTTAATATTGTGGGTGTTTTCTGTTAGGACCGTCATGCGAGACGGGAAACAAATAGAAGTTACCAGAAATAAGTAATTACGGTAAACAAAAAATGCACATAAAACGGCTAAAAGTTCATGCATAACATATAAAATTCCTACATGTTTCAGCGCCAAGGTGCCATCTTCAGGGAATCCAAAATACGAAGGTTGGCAAGTACTAACACAACAATCTAGGAATTACATTAATAAAATGTTAACATTATTAAATTACGAAGTTTGTAATTCTAACATGTTATTAATGTAATACCAAGTTTGTTGTGTTGGTACTTGGAGATCTTTGTATTTTGGATTCCCTGAAACTGTCGCGCTGGCGCTGAATCATGTAGGAATTTTGTATGTTATGCATGATTTTTAGTCGTTTTATGTGCATTTGCTGGTTACTGAAATTACTTATAAGAATAATGCACGGAGTGTAATAGTATCAAAAGTGTAATCAGAAGTGTTACATTGTTATAGCCTATCTTTTGTCTTAAGGGAACTAAACTCTAGGAAGTTTAGAGATATTCACAGCGGCATGGGTGGGGATTCCGTTCCTGTGCAATGTGATGTTGCGTCATTGGGTGATAGGTTCTTGACGTTGAGAAGGAATTATTGTCTTCGAATGGCGAGAACCGATTATCCTGTAATGCAGCGACACATTCCAGGAGGAAAGAATCGCCTACATCCAACGAAGTTCTGAAACAAGGAACGGTATGAGTTTTGCAAAATTATATTAATCATTGCCTTGTGGTACAGGAACATATGCCACAAAATTTAGCTTTGAAGGTCTTTGCGTTATAAAAAATAAAATTCGATGACCTGTTGGGTGTAATTTTGCTAAAAGTGCCAGTCAGTGACCCCTTTACACGACACCAACGAACAGGCATAACTGATGAATAGACGTCTAAGCCGTTGGCGTATGCAAAATAACAGGAACGCGTGTCTGTAATGTATTTATGTGTCTTGGAAATTGTAGTAACAAATCTTTTTTTCAGTTACCTTCTCTGTCGAAATGTTCGCTTACTTTCCTGTTTGTCAGTTCACTGCTGCAAACTTTAGTCATTGTAATTTTGGTTGCCGTAAGAGGTGAATCACGTAGAAATGCATACCTTTACATAACAGCACGAAGCAACCAGCTTTAGAATATGCATTAATATATTACAGTGAAGAAAATATGTCAGTGTAGGATCTAAAAATGGCATTATCAGAGCTTACTTTCTCGCTTTTCTTTTGTTGCTTCATTTTCTTAAAGCAGTTGAAGGAATCTTAAATAAGAGAAGGGAGAGTCTTCTCATGAGTTAGGGCTCGGGGAGGCACTTCATCCTGTCAGCAGATCTAACTTCTTAAATTGCGAAATGCTTCAAAAAACGAGGTAGGGGCGGGTAAAGTTTCAGGGGTGAAATATGGGTAGGAAGGGGGTGAGCTTGAATGTAAGGAGAGAAGACTAAACTGCCGGGAGATATATGGTTTCAATCCTGGCATATGCAAATGTTTAACAATGAAAACTGTTCTGCATTTTGAAGGCAAGAAAATAGGAGCAGAAGAAATGAGCCGTTTTCCTTCTGCCAGGAAAAAGAATGAAGAAACGGGGGATAAAAGAGAAAGGACTGGGAAGGAAACTATGTGGTACAGGCACCAATTTCCACGGAACGGAACGTGTCATATAATTACCAAATTACTTATCTAAATATGAGAAATTAACTGAAGAATTTTGTCTTCTGGAATGTGGTATTTGATAGTCAGGTATAAATTTATCGACGTTTCGGGAGAATCTGCTGCCTGTATCATTAGGGTAGAAGGGAGTCATTCTTCTGTGTTGTGTTACCGGAAAGAGATATGAGGTTCTTCCGCCGTGAATATTAAAATTACCGTTCTTTGGGTTGTTTTTCTTTGTTACCGTAGCAGTTTACCAACGTTGCAGAGGAGACAGCTGATTTCAGGTTTAGGACGTGTTTGGTTTATCAGAAATGGTGGTATCAATGTACGAGTACTATCAGACGATATGAGTCACAGTCCAGAATACCGTGGTTCTATGTGTCACATAGGACAAGTGAAGACAATAGTTGCCTAAATAAATGTCAACATTCTTTTGTTCTGTTTATATTTAAAGAAACACAGGGCAAAACTGTATCTGTAGTTTGATTAACGATGGGTGTGGGTTCATTCCCGGGGATAAAGCAGCCGGGGCGTGGAGTTAACTACCCATCCCAATCTAGCGCCCAGGTTAAAGAGTAGAGCTGTACCTCTGCTCTCCTTCTGTGTCTTCATGACAGGTTATAGGGTGAACTTTACTTTGTGTGTGATTATGTTTGCAACCACAGACTTTGTACCTGTCTGCAGTAAACTTAACATCTACACCTGTGAAATATGGCGCAATAGCAAACCGTACCAACCCTTGATATTAACGTTGCTGGGAGACATTGTGTCGTTGTAGAACTTGGTCCCTTCTGCCGCTACCATACCCCATTATAAAGAAAGTTGGCAGCGGGAGACGCCTGCATCCTCTAAGATTTTTGAATGGAAAGGGGAGGGTTTAAAACGGATGGCGTCTGGATTTGGTGAAGCCATTAGGCTGTGACGTACAGCCTTGTTAAGGATGGGATGGGTCACCACCACGTAGATTTGGATAGCGGCTCGCAGCTGGCTAATGGTAACACTGATAACCGGGAGGACGATGGGGAACGCAACAGTGGTGAGGATTACCGCAGTGTTATAATTCAGGACACTCGTAGTATTGTGTCTGTCCTATCAAAATAATACAAATTAACACATACAAAATATAACTGTACCTGTCGTTTCATCACATTGGTGTCGAACTTACTCTGTTACTCAGAGTCAAGTTTACTGCACGTGACACTGTATTCTTTGGTAGATGGTTATGAACGTTTCGCAGGAACCTGGTTTCGTTATCTTGAAGGTAGCTTGAACGTGGAAACGGAGGCAGCAGGTTTCTCCCAAACATTCGTATCTGGTACACTAAAGTACCGGCGTCACATGCCATCAGACTCTAATCTTGATACCTACTGCCATGAGAATATCAAATATCACTTAGGTTGAGGGTGTTTGTGAAGGCAGTGCTTGAACGTAAGGGAGATTGGCAGTGAAATGGAGACTTATTACACTGTGAAGATATTCATAATCTGTACCACTTATCATATAGGTCTAGAAGGTGCTGGTATGTTCAGATGAATGGGACTGGGTGACGCGATAAGTGTAGTACGAGAAATGCACCCATAATTGTAGTCGGAAATTCTGAAGAGACTAATTTACTTGAAATACCCACATATAGGTGAAATGATAATATTAAAATGGATCTTAAAGGAATAAGGCGGGATGAAGTGGCTCACAAATGTGTAAAGTGGGCGGTCAGTATTATAGTGGCATTCAACCTTCGGGTTCTGTAAAAACGCGGCAATTATTTGACTAGATTAGCTACTGTCATTATCACAAGGGCGTCGGTAATCCATGCAGGCCACTTAGCCTTAAACTGTGTTCATGTTTATCTTGTTCTTGGGTATTGGCATCCCATGAAATTGGGCTTCTTTGCCTACTTTTCGGAGTTCCATACGGCCACCATCTTCAGGGTTGAAGTGGGTAGCATGCGTATGTTGTCGGGGTATAGCGACAGACCCTGAAAATAGAGAAAGAGAGAGCGTGTTGCTCCAAAACGTCGGCAACACAAACCACTCATGCAGCGCCAACATCAGATATAGCTTTCTCAACAATGAACTGCAGTGAAAGCTTTACTCCGTAATCTTAGCAATGATTTGGGCACTCTGTTCAGTTGATCAGCCAGCTTCACGTTTCGGCCGCTTTACTCGAGGAACGTGGTGGCAAACAGCTGAGCATTTGACCTGTGCTTTCTAACCAGTACATCACTCTCTGAACTCACCGTCGTACATTGCGTCTTACATAAACAGGATTTTCTTTGTTTCCCTGAACTGCAGTGTAAGCGCGTAATTTTGGATTTACGTGTAATGATCTTGCAGTGAAGATGTATTTGACGGCATTTTGATCAGTACTGACATTTGTTCAATATTCGCAGCCAACTTAGCATAATATTCAATGCGTTGGCAGGCTGAAAATGTTTTTTCTCGCGGTTACCGAAAGGAAACCCGATTTTAAGCCTGAAACACCACATTCGCTTGTCATATGCAGCGTGAGAATCCGGTCTCATCAGCAGCCCTTGGTTTAGCCTCGAGTGTGCTAGGGTGTTGGGGGCTAAATCTCAGAAGATTGTTGTTACCCTCTGAGACGCAGTCACCTCTTTTGCATAGAATTGGTAGGGGGTGGAAGGGGGATTTCTAAGAGACGTGATGGTAGTTTTAGCTTTTCTAGCCATTGTTAGCAGGGATGAAGCCATTGCTCACCCTATTGGTTAAGGGCTGGGATTACTTTCGAATATAGGATCGTATATATACAGCCACCGTATTTTCGTGTGTCGGCTTAGATCAATGGCTTGTAGAAGCACTTAGGTATTGCTATTCGACGGGGCGGGTGATAGAGCCATGATTGTCTTTTTGGGCGCAAAACAGAGCTAACGCATATCTCTTGAGCTATAGTGATTGCTTGCCGTGGAGTGTGGTACGGACTTCAAGTAGCCGGCAATACTGCAGTCAAGTGGATTACGGCGAATCATGAGGTTTACAGCTGTATTGACAGACAGGTGTGCTTGCACTTGGAAGGTCCGAGAACTGAAAATCTAGGTACCTCATCCAGCGTAATGTTTCGGATGCTTTTCGCAAAATCGACTTTTATCATTTTTACTCGGCCTAAACGAATTTTGATAAAATTTAATGTCTTAATCTATTTAGCGAGGGGTTGAATGATTTGTGCATAATGAGTCGGCAATAATTTGAACGGGGTTTTGATTTCTTTTGAAGTGCTATCGCAGTAAGTATTTTCCTGGCTGGACTGAGCAAGAACACTGAGAACTCAGGATATCCTCTCTGTGGCGCGACATGCTAACCAGATTTGTCATGTACATAAAGCAGAATTCTAACCATTGATTTATGGTGGCCAGGTCAATCCGTTTGCGAAAATAAGCGCGTTTCTTTTCAGGTACCTCAACCTGGACGCATGCCAACGGGAACGAAGATTTCCGTTTCACTATGTCAGCGAGTAGTCGTAGTGGTTTCAGTTGTCATAGGGTGGTAATATGTTAAGAAATTCGTATGTTACTCTGCTGTTTGTAGGGACACGCCGTGGCGCAGTTGGTTGAGGTACTGCACTGCAAACCGGAAGGTAGCGGGTACGATTCCGGATTGTGTCTTTCGAGTTCTTCATTGACATAATCCTTTCGGTTGCTCTGTGGCCCTGGGGTTGACTCAGCCTCTAACAGAAATTGACTACCAGGAATATTTCCTGGGGGGTAAAGGAGGCCGGTGCGTAGGGCTGACCACCTTCGTGTGCTGATCGTAAAAAAATCTGGCAGCCTCAACCTCCTGGAACCCTAAGGGCCTGCCCAGGCCTGTAATGGGATTGCTTTGCCTTTACTGTGCTATTCGTAATGTTACAAATTGCCAGTTTTCCTGTCTGTCTGTTTTGTGCTATAGTATTCAAACAAGTTGCGTGTCAGTGTTGTGTGACCTACATCCGAGTATGAAATAATGATGGACATGGAGGTCTGACTCCTTCAGTATAACTTTACAGACTCCAGAACGTTGCAGGTGCTCAGTGATTCTTGTTTGATCTACAATTCCCTATATCACGAAGCAACCGGAGAAGGAACTGTTTTACGGGATTCATAGTCAGACTGACTGATTACTGCATGCATCAGGTCACGCCGCTGATTTTCTTCCTTCGCAGTGCTTGCCGAAACATGTAGTGAGCATTGTATTAGCTTACTCTCAAACCGCTACGTAAAGAAAGTGCATTGAAAACTTCTTAAACGTTTACTGTATTCGTAACATAATGTCTCCAGAAACTGTTGAATGTACTTTCTGTAGTTGACCTCTGCTTCATTGTCTGGTCGTACGTTTGAAAATTCTGTTGCATATTAAATTTTGGCGCATATTAAATTTGGCAAAATGCTGTCATGACACCCCTAAAGACCGCAAGAACCAGTCTTCTCGCCTAAAGTATTATGATTATCATCATCATCATCATCATCTCCTTTGTGCAGGGTATTCACACTTATATACCTGAAACAAACCATGTTTCTAGGGGACACAGTGTGGCAGCTATTCCGCGCGTACTGTTAATGGTGCATATAACGCTGTCTTCAATATTAAACTCTTTTGTGCTTCTACATTAGCCCTTTCCGAAGTATGTGCGCTGTGCCCAGTATAGCTGCTTTCTGTAGTTCCTTGATATCGTGCTTTCCTTGTATGCTGATCAAGTATTTTCTAAAGGATTTTGAAGTGGTTCCAGTTGCTCCTATTTTTACTGGCGTCACCTTCGTTTTTACATTCCACATGCGTTGTATTTCTGTTATAAGATCTTTATATTTTAGGATCTTCTCGGCTTCTTTCTTATCACATTTTATTACTACTACTACTACCATCATCATCATCATCATCATCATCATCATCCTCGTGATGTATATTTTCAGGCTGTCATGGTGACTGGACTGTATGAAATCTTCTCGGGCTGGTAGCCGTGCCGGGTGTTTAAAACCCTCCAACGTTTCAGAGGTCCACTCGTTCTCCATCCTCAGGGAACAGTGATAACTGTTCACACATCATCGTCGCGGGCGGCCGAGATACCGTAATCTGTATAGCGACTCGCTACGGGCTGGACGGTCCAGGGAGCGAATCCCGGTGGAGCGATATTTTCTGTACCCGTCCGTACCGGCCCTGAAGCCCACCCAGCCTTCTGTACAGTGGGTACCGGCTCCTTCTGGGGGGTAAAACGGCCGGAGCTTGGTGCTGACCACCTACTTTCTTGTAGCGCCGGGTTGCGGATGGGTTGGCGCTATACCTGCGACTCCTGTCTGTGCCTGTCCAGAAATGTCATGGGTGACCTTTATCTTTACATTTATTATTGTTATTATTATACTTCCCCTTTTCCTCCTTCTCCTCCTCTTCCTCCTCTGCGTCCTCTTGGCTTTACTCTTACATGGGTTTCCTTTCGTAGTTTTTAACGTCACATGTTCTCCCAGTCTCCATAATCTCAACCCATGTCTTGCAGTGTACCTAATATGCGACTAACATTTGCGTGCCGTCTGCCACTCACACATGTCGTCGAACGTCTAAAGCGCAGTGGCTACTGCATGTGTCAGCTACTTTACCGGCCAAAGGCTCTGCATTTGGCTTGCATGTTTTATCTTGCAGTTCGTTAACAGCAATATGCAGGGAAAACATAGGATCCTACAACCTGCATTTCGTTCTATTACAACTATAGCTTTGAGACACTCCAAGTACTGTTGTACATGCAGGTGTGGGAGTGGACGGAGGTAAGATTACTTTGAATAACGTATTTCGATTATAGATTAACTTCGCTTTTGTTAAGTGTGGGTCGCAGATAACTTAAAAGTTTCAGCCCAACAAAATGTATTTTATTTTCTGACTTAAAAACAGTGTTCCGTGCACAACTTATAGTTATGTTCTTAATATATCCGTATAAGAAATTTCATGTTCCTAGATGCAGGCAATAAATGTTAAATGTTCGGAAGGTATAGCTCTACACATCCTTAAACTCGGCACTTGGTGGGTGGCAAGTTGCACAGTCTCATCACTGTATCCCTGGGAAAGCTACGACCGTAGCCATTGCTTAGGAGGCTACATGGGTTCTAGAGTCCGTCTGTACTGTTCAGAAAACTATTACATCTTTTGATTGAGCCTTTTTTGTTGAAGTAATTATATATATGTACACCTTTAATGTAATTTTCCGTCTTGTCAATCTTTTATATGGCCATAGAATTGCCAAGGATAGGGTCTGCCTTGTACAAACCTACTTCATCACATATTCTTAAGCACAAAAAGAAAGAAGCAGCCAACAAAATGCGTTGTGGAATAAAGTTCGTGGGTTGGAATACAAACCGGAAAACTTGCAGTGGTGGTGGAGAAAGGCCTTGTAATTGCTTCAAACCACCGGCTTTTTAGTTTTCAATCAAGCAGGCAGTCTTCTTGGCGATGCAGAATGATTGTACCTACATCGCATGGTCGTGTGAGGGCAGAACAACCAAACCAAACCAAACCAAACCAACTAATACATAAGCATTTCGAAATATGCATCAGACCCTTACCCTATAATCAGCCAAGTTACATGATTAAGCCCTATTTTGTGTGGGAACATTATGGGGACTTAAGTGTGGTAGTGCATTTTTTGTGCCTTCGTCCAAGCAATACGTGGAAACTTGCAGGATAGATCATCCCATTGATGAAATACGATATAAAAAATTAATTCCAGTCTGTTTTACCTGTGAGTATAGCTGAGATTCAGCATGTATGGTAGATGGCTGCACGCATTAATGGTGGAGAGAAATCTTGATTACAGGCCACATCGCTGGATGTGGTCGGGCGTTAAAATGAAGCAATCAAGGCCAGTCAGAGAAGGGAGCTCGTTTGGGGCTTTAGATATCTCCAGACCTTCTGTTATGCCATTCTTCTGTGAATGTTGGCCTTACTGTAAATTACGGGTACTGGTGACGTCGACTGCATGTTGTTAACACCTACAACCCTTCGTTGTGATGTAATGATATTTTTCCATGTGGCAGGAAGCAGAGTGATGACTACCACACACCAAAATATATGGTATATTTGTTAGAACGTCTGATGGAACCCCTGTTACCCCGTGTTTTTGGTCCAGGGGCTGACTAGCCTGACTGCGTTTTATTGGTGCTTTTCTTCAGTCGTTCGGAGCAAACTGTTTGTTAGTGCCTTTCAAAGTAGTCCACGATTTCTTCCTTCTGTGTCCTTTAAAGTTCACGTTTATCAAGTATCCCCCATTCGGAGTTATAGATGCTGTGCATCTGAGAAAGTATAGGGGTTAGGCCCACATTGTTCATGGGCACGCCTCAGAAGCGTACGGGAGAGTGAATGATTAGCTCCATTCATTCTTAGCCTTGGTATTATATGGAGGTCAGTGGTCATTTTCACGCCACCGGTTCCCATTAATTTGGAGGTTGGGTGTCCCCCGAAGTCGGTCTGCACGCCTTGGAGAACAGAGAAAGCATAACTAAAAAAAAAATGCTCTGCAGCACGTTGCGTGGTGTAGGTGTAAATACGAGTACTCGTACATAATGTAGTGCACTGTGCCAAGTCGTATTCCGATATTTAAGTTCACTAAGTATTGTAACTCAGCTTTCTGTCTGAGTAACTCCTTCCAAACCGAGTAATTGTTCCGATAGCCAAAAAATTCCCCGCATATTACGGAAATGGAATGTTTATTACCGTGTTCACAAGAGCGCTTTATTTGTTCCTATACTGAGCCACAAAAATGCAGTCCGCTCTTATATCCTTCAAGTGGTGTCTATACTTGAGGTTTATTGACAGATACTTCCTTTGAATTATTTTTCCTCTTCCTTGCGTACTACATAGCCATCCATCTCGTCTTTGTTAATTCGATTAGGAATTGTTAGAGCGGAGTATTTTTATGAACCTTTAGATTTACACTTTTGTCCAGCCTCCTGTCGCTTCATCCCTCTCCGGCACAAACAATTTCAAAATGTTGTTTGCATAGACACTTAGTTAATATTCTTCCCGTTGTGTGAGAGACCAAGTTTCGCAGCAGTGAAAAACGACCATTGACGTTTCGGAGGAACCTGCTGCTTCCACAATCAGGATTGAGCCAGAACGTGAAGACTGGAGGATTCTTCGAAAATTCGACACTTCGTTTAGAAGACTAAAGGCTGTGACATCCCAGAAGCTGTAATTTTCAACAGTTACAATGTTTACGATATGCCTTATTAACGGGTTTTAATCGTCCCTTTGCGCAGCTGTGTGTCATGGCTGCTTGTTTAATTGTTCTGCTGGTAACGCGTAGAAAAGCGAAACCGGTCTGAGTGATGTGTAAAATCTTAGTTCCTACCTCACAGAAAACACCATGCATTATGAAATTCATTCGGCTAATAGGTGTTTATGAAAATTTCTTTCATTTATTTTCTGAAAACCAGGTGAAACACCTTGGACAAGACATTGAGTTCCTAAACTTTAAACCAGGTGATATATATGATCATCTTACCCATTACATGGTAAATGAAGTCATTGGCAATTCTACTATAAAAATTAACTTTTATTTACTTATCTCCTTGTTAGTAAGCCAGACTATATCAACGGACTGTGAGATTTTAGAGAAATACTATTAATTGGAAAGAACGTTGCAGGAAGCGGTCGAGGCCCATTTTTGTCCTAATATCCTGTGTTTAACCTATAAGGACTGAGCAGAACCATGAAAATGCTGTCAGAATACCCGGGTTCAAAGGCTAAATCGTGACCGTTCCAAGTACGAGGCAGGATGTAGTGATTAATGTAAATACGGTGATTAAACAAGCCGTGTCCTTTGTTTTCATTCGGGTTCCCTTACTACTGAATGTTTCTAGTGATTTTCTTGACCGTGGGGACACTAACTGCTGAGCCTTATTGTGGTACACTTGAGAGTTTACGGGAAACCGTTCGTCCCTGAATGGTCTGTGTTGCTGCGTCGAGACGTCATTATTTGGCACGATAATTCTGGGCTCCATACTGGCAACAGGGTTTGTGACTGGTTACGTCATTGTGGCTGAGACATTGTGGAAAACCGTCTTGATCTCGCGCCCAGTGATTCACACCGCTTTGGACCACTTAGGAAACACCCGGCTGGCAAGGAGTTTGCAACAGACGCCGACGTGGAGCAAGCTTTCGCCGCCGGGCCACTAACATTTAACACCGATTTCTTCTGCACCGCGATAAAAGGCTTCTGGCGCGGGACGGGGGTAGGGGGTGTAAAATGCTTAAATGTTGGTGATAACTACACGGGTCTGATGTTATCATCTGCTACGCGTGTGCTCTTTTTACTTTGTCGTCAGAAGAAAGTTCTCGGCATCTATGTTTGTTACCTTATTTTTTGAAGCATTTTGCAGTATTATTATTATTGTTGTTATTACGAGCAGGACGAGCAGAGTTCAGTTCTCTTGAGGACCAAGAATTCTCTTCGCCTTTGCATACGGGCCAGCTGTACACTCCAATCATCTTCGCAGCGGATGGGTACTGGAGTCACTTTACTTGGCAGTAAAGTTAGCAGAGCGTGAACGCAGCTTCTATCCTCCGTCTAACCCTAGAAGACATAGAGCTTTAACCAACCACGGGACTGAGTGAACTTCATGGGCTTATGTAGGTGCTGGCACTAACGGACAAACTATAGTTTATTGTAAAGGTTTTCTACATTAAACGCGAATAATGCCTTAGAAACAAAGACCCAGTATACCTTCAAGCGTAAGTTCTTCACGAGGATTTCTTTTGCTTCAGTAGGTGTGGCTTTTATTTCCATGTAGTGTTTTTTTTCCTGTCTTAATTCATAACCTTAATCAACTTTTAATATCTCGTGTAACTGGTATTTATGTAATCTTCCCACTTGTTTTCCACACAGAAGCCAAGATCCTGGCAAATATTCAAGTTCTTAATGTGAACACCACGTGGAATGTAGCCTACGTATGTGTGTATATATGTATATGTGCATCGTATATGTATGTAAATTACTGTCTTCTAAGATGTGGCGTCTTGTAGTTGTGCGATAGATACGGATGTTCGGAGGAGTGTACCGCCTCCATATTTATTATAGACGAGTGCCTCAAGCCCTCTGTGGTATTTGCCAGAAGACA
>BLKM01012980.1:787428-892222 GCA_013340265.1 Coptotermes formosanus | reverse complement strand
GTACTGCATTGTTTTTGGAGGCCTGAACTCTCTGTGGTCCCGGCTTCAGTAAACAGCACATTTTCACTCAACCATAAAGTGCAACCTTAGTGTAACGATAACAAAAAGTTCTCCCTGAAGATGACCCAGCAGGGTCGAAACATGTAGGAGTGTGTCACAATTGATGATAAAACTCTCTTTGTGCATTTGTTGGTGATTAGTGTTTTTGTATAATATAGTGCACGGACATGGAACACGTTAAATTAATTGGTTGTTTTTGACAGTAAACGAATGAAAGGGGTAAAAGAAAGGAAGAAATTATGTACAACCCTGTGTTCCACCAGGTAATAAAATAACTTAAATAAACTAGTTAGATTGATAGGTAAATTGATCGGCAAGATTGAAATGAAATGCGGCACACTGCAAGGAACAAGTAATTTGTAATATATTGTACTAGAAAACTGTAAAATGCGGAGAAGAAGAGTGGATGGAAATGACTGAGAATACGAACACACTTAACTTGGTAAGTGGTATCGTGTTTCTAACAACCATTTTAATTTATCATAATGCAGGGATAATTATTTTTGTATCGTGTATTTTTTCATAGTGATGTCATAAAAGAAAAGATTTTTATGAGTCACTCATTCACAAAGTGTACTCAAATCGAACAATCGCTTCAGACATGTAGGAAACAACTGTGCGAAGTGCCAACAACATGTATGAAGAATGGAAAGTAACAGTGTGCAATAAACATACTGTAAGTTACGATGCAAACCCACAAGGAAAAAAGTTTAGGAAGGCCCCTGAGGAGATTGCATGAAATTGTGATAGGCCTGACGCAATTTTGGTGATTATTTATGGAGATGTGGGAGACTTGTTGAAGTATGATAAATATATTACGTACGTGGATTAATGCATGTGTATTAATTTTGATTTTTTTCAGGTTGGTATCCGTACACCATATATTTTACTGGAGTGAAGTTTTAGTTATGCAATTATTTCTTGAATGGTAAGTACAGGACTTGTTTATTATTTTTTATCCTACCGTGTAGCCCAACACTGGATTTGGTTCGAATCCCAGTCAGATCCCCATCAGCATGAGAAAAGGGAGACTTTTTTTTTACCATGCTTGAAAGCACAGGTATTCATCTGCGCAGCGGTGTCTGCACCTGCCAGAGGAAGGACCCTCTTACCCTCTCGAATGTCACCTACTTCTCTCAGTCTTGACAGTTATGGCACAAGAAACGGACAATTCGAATTTTCGCTTTCAGAATTCCAAATTGCTCGCTGAAAAACTTCTGATCTAACCTCTGAACCGAGCGATGTTGACTTTTTCATCTTTACTTTGTATGAGTGTTTTTTCACTACAGGAGACTTAATTAAATTTTAGCCAATAAGACTTCGGTCATGTTTCGTAGAAGTTGGTCAGTCAGTGACAGATGATACTCTTTCTTTGGCCGACGAATCAACAGTCGAAGACGTTTGTCAGGGATGTCAGCCTGGATAACGAGACAGGTGGAAGGACAGATAGGTATTCGAAACTGAGGAGAGGAGATGGAGTGGAGAGAATGTGGCCTGAAGGTGTTAAATCAGTTGTAAAAGTAAAGATAAAGTAGAGACAGTGGCCAGACGCTAGGGCATATATTGGGCAGTGCTGAAGGTAGTTAGAGAGTGTGGAAATCTGTGACGGTCCGTGATTTCAGGCTTCCGCCGCGATGTTGATGTGATCTGCCCTCCTCTGGAATATTACGCAGCGTCGAGTGGTAGGCCTTTACCGATGTTTCAGGAAAACGTATCGGCCTCACCTTCAAGAGTCAAGAAGTCTTGGACTTCTTGACCCTTGAAGATGGAACCAATACGTTTTCCCGAAACGTCGGTAAAGGACTGCCACTGGACGCTGCAAATATCCCAGAAGGGCAAAGATGTCATCTTGGATGGTATTTAGTATACCTCGTCTAATATGCATACATGGATCATCAATAAATGCAAAGTGCTTATTCGCGGTGCTAAGTGTAGTGTTATTTCTTACGACGACCTCGACAAGGCTGGCCGAAGTACCCCATTAAGATCCTCCGAAAATTTCTGATGCTTCAACATCAGAACTGCTCCGTGCACGAGACTTCTCACTTTCAAACGTACAAACCAAAGTGTGAAGGCAAGTACTCGCATAACATGTGCTGAACGTAGTGGGTCGCGTTAGGGACCAGCAGCGGACGGCGACAAAATATTATTGTTGCATGAACGTTTATGTCGACTAGGTAGCACTACTGCTTCGTATTTAAGAGACCTCGGGATCAAAAATCGATGCAGAGACCGTCTAACTTGACTAAAGGCTGTCATTGCATTATCTCCCGACATTTGCGGAGATAGTTCCTGAAATTACATTACGGCTGCTTCTTCCCATCCAGTCGAATTGAAGCTTGCTGCCTACCGACTGACATTCTGTATATTGACCCCATAAATCAGCTTGTGCCAAGAAAACTGACGTAGTGCTCGCGAAACAGCAATTTGTTGCAACCCACCGATACACAGTTTCCGGGAGGCAGAAAGAACTTGACAGATCGTTAATAGACGAACAGGTAAGCATTTTGTATTCTTATGAAAATATAAGGGGAAGCAATTTGTTGGTGAACACAACATTTTGACAGAAGGTGTGTGTGTGTGTGTGTGTGTGTGTGTGTGTGTGTGTGTGTGTGTGTGTGTGAGTGAGTGAGTGAGTGAGTGAGTGAGTGAGTGAGTGAGTGAGTGATCCAACTGCCTAGTAATGCAGGACCCTCACTTTGACGAATTGCATGGGTTACGACAATTTGCTGTTTCGTGAGCGATAAATTGCAGTCACACTGGTAGCATTATGTCTTCCAAAACCCAGAAATGAGAGAAGGAATGTTACATAGACATTACAAAGCCTCATGCTTCAGTTCATTATTCACAAGGCACCTTATCTTTCGATGCTATAAGGCTGAGCTGCTGGCAGCAGTGTTAAATTAAGCTGTGCACCTCTGCCAGGGCTAGGTGTTCGCACACAGCCATTCTTCTTACAGCTTTCGGTTATGTTTCCTGGTTCTTTGCAAGATAAATGGTGAACAGTGTTAAAGTTAATGGTTTGATAAATGTGTGTAAAACGCTGCAATTTACCCATCATATTATCACGAATGGGGCACAATTATTGAAGAAATTTGCGTGGTCAAACAGCATGTCAAACTGTGACCAATTTAATTAATGTGCTGTACTACGGAAAGCGCATTGAATTGACACAGTGCGGCAGTCTGTTTTTTAATAACGTGTCAATCAAACCTGTCGTAAAATTTACGAATATGGTAAGCACCAAAATTCAACGTTTTTACGCTCTAAATTATTATTAGTCGTTATGAAACTGCATGGTTAATTGAAATGAAAATAACTGAAGGTTTGTCTAGCCTCCGAAATAACTGCGACACTGTTGACCGTATATGATTTTTTAGGTTTTTACGGCGTTGAGTATGAAGATTGATGTCTTCTGGGTGTGAGGCCATATAGTTTGGTATAAAAGTACTCAAGATTTCTGAAGAATTTGCTACCGTTATTTTCATTTTACTTGAAAGTGAAGGAAACCCATTCCACCGAAATGTTGGTGCGTGTGAATACAGCAAGAAATTTTCCGTGACGGTATTTTCATGTGTTAATTCTTCAATGAAATCTCAGGCAGATTAACTCGCCAAAAATTGTAACATGAAGCCCATCTGTCCGTGTCAGACGGTGAATTCGTTTTCGTAGTCTCATTAAATTTTGATTGCAAGATTATATTAAAATGTGGGGGTCGCCTTGGTCAATGGTAGGTAAAGAAACTTTGCGTTTATGATCTAAATAACTGTTTGGAGTAGTCTCCGTCTTAAGAAGCTAATAGCCGCCCGTTTTTGAAGAAAGTTCCTGCCTTTTATTTTCAATATAAGTTGTTTGTCACAGACGGTGATACGGGCTACCGCAGTGGTAAAGAGTTTAGTAACTACCTGCCAAAACAACGGACTAAATGATTAAGCCAAGGAACAAAGTCACTCCTCAAATTTGACAATCAATCCCTTTCTTTATGGACGAATAATTCGAAGGTTTGTAACTTATGTAAAATTGTGTTTCAATATGGCGTACGAATTTAATATTATATATTTGGTGCAATAGACATTAACTTACGAGTGTATTTAATTTCAACTAATTGCACAATAACATCACTACAAAGTTTTGTTATTCTATAGTGAGTTCTGTATGTGTGGACTGTCTTTAATTATCTGTCTCAAGGTGACTAAAGATGACGGCAACATGTAGAAGGACACAGTATAGAGTAGTAAAATTGTGTAGTGGTAATATTGTGCAGTTAGTTGGAATAAAATTTCAGTTAATATGGCGCATGAAATAGAAGTGTTTTGACCATCCCTGTAATAGAGATAGAAACGTTACGTTCATCGTATATTTTTAATGCTTATTGATTAATACCAGGACTGTTTTGCAAAGGTAGAGATTACACGGATAAATAAGAAGTGGTGGGGTAATTATCAAGGGTGGCTTTAGAAGGAGGTAGCCAATAAAGCCAGTATCCTGGCGTAGAATCGAAACTGGTATCTCTCGAATACGGTGCAAGATACTGCACCAGATCTCGGAGCTGGGGTGTGCTGTTTTAAAATCTCATATGTAACACTAATTATCCTGTCTACACCTTCCTTCTCCCTTTCCTTAATTACTCACTAATCGTCCTGTCACTTTGCGCTATAAACTGCTGAGCTCCAGATAGCGTTAAAAGAAATCATACGTAAATAATAAAAGTCTGTTGTAAATTGTGGGCTATATTTAACACCAAACATCCTGTCTCTGTGTGAAGTAAATGAAGTCGACAGTCTAGAAAATGTTTGCTCTTTCGTTAATAGACTACCGTTAAAAGTAAAAGAAGGGCGAAATAACTTATGTATAATACAGTTTTATGTAGACGCAAGATGAACGAAGAATGCACGGCTCAACTTACTGGGTGGTGGCAGGGGGGATCAGCACCACAATACAAAAGAAAACTTACGTGAACATAGGCCTTCTGAAGCATGATGTCCGAGTTATGGCCGGCTGAGGGTTAAAGAAAATGCTCAAACTGTGCAGCCAGGGCTTCAATGATGTCGATATGCAGCTCGGCTCTGTCTGTTTGTGACTCAGCACTGACAACGCAGCAATGCTGCAGGCAGTCTGCGTGTAGCTAAAAACCACACGTTTGTTTATTCCATTGGAATTGTCAGCTGGGTGATGTGGCCGAGTATCCTTATTCTGAATTGACCGACATGCATCTGATGTTTGGCCGAGCTTATAGTAGTTACCGTGAAGCACGTACCTACAACACTTTTCGCATCGTCGAGTTCTAGACCGAAGTACTCTTTCCGCCATTGACAGATGACTTAGGAAAAATGGTGCATTTAACGTGCAGCCAACTGAGCGTGAAGCGACCACGAATAATTCTAACGCCTTAGTGAGAAAGAAGCATCCATGTAGTTTCTGCAAATCCAGATACGACGGGCGCAAAGATAATAACCACAGGTGAAAATTTCACAGAACACAGTGCGGAGATTCCTGCACACACAGCTCGTCTGTCAGTATCATCTATGAATTCAAGGGCTTTAGTCAGCTGAGTACTTTCCAGAAAGGACGTTCTGTCAATTGTTTCTTAGAGCGTGCGCTGGCAAACTTGCATTTCTGTCATAATATTATTTACGGATGAGGCAGGATTTTCAAGAAAAGGAATAACCGATTTCCATAATCATCATTTATAGGCACACGAAAACCCAAAGGGAATTAAGCACCCGAGGCAGCAGCGACACTTTTTTGTCAAAGTATAGGTAGGCACTGCAGAAGACAGGTGTCTGGGAACCTATTCATACTTTCTTCCGTTACGTCTCTTCACCACGATTTCATAGAAAACATCCTTCCGGAGGTTTGCGACTTATGAATCTGCAGACTAGGAGTCGCTGATTGTTTTTGCATTGTGGCGCTCCACCACATTTTCTTCTTACATTTCGTGCATTCTTGAACAACGTGTTTCCGAAACAATAGAGAGGACGAGGTGAACAATTAGCATGGCCTGCTCACTGCCCTGATTTAAATCCTGTAGGGTTTTATCTATGGGGGCGTATAAAGAATACTGTTTGTGCTACAGAAGGCAGTGATGTCCAGAACGTGCAACTACGGATACGCAGTGGATTTCACATCGAGTATGGCAGTCACTATTCATAAGTGCAATGTCCTACTTTGAAATAGAATGTGCACACTTTGAGCATCTTCTTTAATTTTCCGGAGGCCACAAATCGGAAGCCATGCTTCGGAAGTGCTATGTTTGTGCAATAATTTTAGCTTGTATTGCGTTGTAGATTCTCCCTCTGTGGATCTGGTCTTGCATTTTTCGTTCGCTTTGTGTATAACATAGGTGACCGTTTATGATCGTTTACGTGCGTGCGTTAGCCATTCACACACGTCCTAATTATTCAGTGTCTGACAAATGGTGTTAACCGCCAGGCACCGTCGACGTAAACACATCGTCCCCACCACACGTTTAAGACCTTATTACAAATGAAGCATTTTTCCAACTATAGGCAGCCTCGCATACATCGAACATAGATAAAGAGTTTGCAGAACGTAACGTGTCTAGTGACCAGTTACACCGCCTCTAGCCTTCAGGTCGCTTCTGAGCAGTTTTCTGCGCTCCATCAACTTCAGAATTTTCCAGGTTATAGAAACCTTCTGGTGAAGGTCTCTTAAAGTTTTGAGAATGTTACGTAGCAAGTATGGCACCAATAATAGTCCACAGGTTGTCGATGGGATCTAAGTCACGACTCCGGTCTGACCGGTGGTTTCTTAAACGGCGCACAGGAATACATTCCTTGCACTCCTAATCTACAGGAACACGGCGGGTTTAAAAAATATAGTTACCATATATACCAGGAGGCGGAGTAGCGTAGTCGGTATAACGACTAGGTTACGTTCTGGACGGTCCGGAGTTCGAGAGTCAGTAAAGAGAGAGAACAAGAAAAGTATCTCGGAAAGGACAAGAGATTTGTTCTCTTCTCCAAAATGTGCAGACCGCTTCTGGAGTCCATCCAGCCTCCTATTCAATGGACATCAATGTTCTTACCCGGAGGTAAGGTGGCCGTGGCGTGAGGTTGACCACTCACCTCCATCTACCACCCCTTATATGCCTTTATGGTTTGGATGGAGACGTTATTTATTTTTACCATCTACGCCTTCCTGTTCACTGTCGCTGTTACTTGGTCCTCCTGAGAGGTCAGGTCACTATCAGCCGGCCTCTCCATGGATTTTCCTCACTCTGCCTGTTCTTGATCTTTGCTATAGTGTTCACGCACGCTTCACTTACACACAGGTGTTTTGAGATTTCTGTGCTTGCATGTCAATTATCTGCCACCTTTTATTGTCTGTTACAGAGCGTTTCCTAATCTTTTCGAATCACACTGCTGAGATTTATTCTTGAATGACGTCACGTACTCTGCTGTAGTGGAACTACAACAAAGGGGATGTGTGAAGCTAGTATTAGCTGCCGTTTTGAGAGCATGTTCTTCACTAACTGCCAGAGAAAGACGAACTTCCATAGCTGTGTTTATGTGATAGCTACGGCTATGTGAAGAACAGAATTCTAACGCTATGTTCGTAAAGGTGAAAAGAGGAATTGTCGAGAAATTATAGAACTTTCTGTTCGAATACTGAAAATTTATTTCGTATTCGTTTTTTCAGTACAACCGTATTAAAATAAAATTTATTCTGTTACATGAGATAGTTTCTAGCACAGCCTTAGCTTTGTTACAAGATTGCGTGGTTTTTTACATTTTTCTAGAATGTAACTTTCGTATCTTCTGTATTAATGGCCACAGTGTTTGAATTCTTAATTTGAAATTGTCATTTCTCTTAGTATTTCCAGTATAAGACATGGCAAACTTTTCATAGAAAGGCCATGTAAGAGAAGAGCTGATGACCTGCTCAAATTGAATAGGCATCAACTAAAAACGGCAGTGGCGGTCCTCACGGGACATGCTCCTGTGAGGAGGCACCTGCATACTATGGGCCTGTTTGATGGGGATCCAACTTGCAGATTTTGCGGGATGGAGTCTGAAACAGTGCAGCATATTATTTGCTACTGTGAAGCGTTGGCACGTCAGCGCTATAATGTTTTTGGGAAGCTATTTGCTGAACCAAAAGATATAAGCTCAGCTTCAGTAAGGGACCTTTGCCTCTATATAAGGGGCACAGGGTTATTGAACCTGTGCTGAATGGAGTGTTTAGGGCTGCACAATAAGCCTAAGGCTGAGGTGCATCTGGGGCATAAGCTGACGGGCCCTAAAGAAGTAGAAGTAGAAGTAGATTTCCAGTATACATTTATATAGCTGCATATATACCTCTGTACTCTTAATGTCTGATTTCTTATTGTGGTCTTAAATACTTGAAATGTGTATTATACTGTACCTACCCGTACGTATTTTTTGTACATACAAGAACACGCAAATGTGTTAATTTGGAAATTGTCAGAAACGGGAAGTTAATCTGGGTCTTGGGATTCTGTTACAAATTGATTTCACCATACAGTAGCTCAGCCGCACAAGAAATCCAATTGCTTTATTGATATCTTTTGCCAGAAATGCTGGATCCATTTTATTGTACCTCAGGTGTTTTTACCATACAATTCAAAACTGCACTTAAAGAACATGAAGAAAGCGTATGATAATTGCACTTCAGTTTTGCATATTCAGCTCTCTGCCAATCAAGAATGTAAAGTGAAGCCTGAATTTCGTGATAAGATTTAACAGTTTACATTGAATGTATACAGGCGATATGCGGAACGGCTTATCCATCGTGGTTGAATAGGCAGAAAGGGGTGGTGCTCTAGTGCGTTATCTGTTCCAACATCCCACACCAGGACCTGGAATCTCCCCTAATGTGTAATCAGGAATGGATGAAATGGACCATGAACATAAGTCGGACACCGTCACCCCCTCAATACAGGACTGGAGGGGGGGGGGTGTAAAACAACGCAACTGCCTGTAGATAGGGTAGGTCATCATCAGTCATCATGAGAAGGCAGCGCTACACGATGCAGATGTACTATGTGTAGCTGTAACCCTTTGAAGCATGTAGGCCTCATTCGTCTAAATAAAGATATATTTTTTACGAAACACGTAAATGTACTTTGTGGGTAGAACTCAGAGGTATATAATGTTAAAGCAGGTGACATATGGCAGTCGCAACCGTTTAAGGGTTAACCCAAGAGGACAACTTGGAATTGTTGAGGAAATTATTTCTAGGATTTGTGATGGGCTGAGAATGTAGTTTGGAAGACGTGAGGTCATCATATACAAATGTGTATTAGTGAACTAAGTTGTCAGAATGTGAAATAAGGTTTATCCGTGTCAGCATCCTATCCATTGGCGGGTTATGTTATTGACGACGATAAACGTTCAGAGAGTGTTATCGGAGAATCCTCGGATGCTGCTGTCCGTCGCTGCGCTGCATGAACACCTGCGGGATGTGTTACTGGCGAGTTCTCGGATTCTGACTTCCTTCGCTATGCTGCACTAACAATCTCGGGGTGTGTTACTGGGTACTTCTTGGAGGCTGTTTGTCCTTTACTGTGCTGCAATAACATTGTCGGCATGTGTTTCTTGAGAGTTTCCGAATGCTCGTGTCATTTACTGTGCTGCGTTAACATTTTAGGGTGTGTTACTGGAGAGTTCGTGGATGGTACTGTCCTTTGCGATGCTGCGTTAACACATTCGGGATGTGTCACTGAAGAGTTATTCGGTTATGCATTCCTTCACTCTGCTGCGTTAGCTCTTTTGGAGTCTGTTACTGGAGAGTTCTTGGATGATGCTGTCTTTCAGGGTACCACATTAACACTTTCGGGATACTGATGGGAAGTTCTCGGGCACTGTATCCTCCACTGTACAGCATTAACAGTTTTCCACCGCTGCGTATAAACAAGTGTTGAGCTGTAGTTTGCTACAAAGTCTGGCTGATCAGACGCACTGCAGGTTGTACGCAACACTCATAATTGTGCATGATTCCAGTGGTTGTTGTGTTACAAAACATGGACGTTCCTGTCTCCGTAACAGCAGTAAATATGCCCTTGGTATGTAAATGACGCCATTAAAATCGAAATCAAAACGGACGCGTGAATTCTGTATTTGTCGGCATGAAAGCAACTCGGTGCAGGAATTTGTACAGTGCGGCCTCGTTACGATGTGCTTTGTGAAAATAAAGTTACTGTTAGCTTAGTTGCTGCATTTTATTTTGTAGTCAAGGTTACAATGTACGCTCACTGTCGTTATGTCTGTGTGTTTGTATTAACCACTTTACAATTCAATTTAGCGATGTGTCAGTAACTGGAACTGTGCACCATCGAATTTTAGGATGATTAGTGAATTGTCATAATCAGAGACGGGAGAACCTCAAATCCTGCAATATTATTTGTGATCGTGAAACATTCCTCTCAGCCCAGTACTGCGCTGTTCCATCGTTTGGCTTTTATCCTCTTCCCTCATTAAACAATATTGTCAATTCGGCAAGGTCCGCAGTGATGTATTGCTTGATATTTGCTATCTGCTATGGGTTCTAGCAGCCTTCAGGATATCTGAGTAAACAGGAATGTTTAACTTATCCTGCTGAGCCCTCCCCTTCTATATGAGAAGGCCTCCTGTAATCATCGCTTGTAAATACATAGCATGCAACACACACATATTCAAATTTCAAAACTTTGGTTCAATAACGTATGCCAAACTCTATAATCTGAAATTAATGAATGGTATTTAAGAGTAGTTCACAGTCATGCATGCGTCTGTAAGCATCACGGCTTGTCTCTATTTTAAATATTTATTTATTGAGGCAATTTTTGACCTTCGTAATGCCAAGTCGTTGCGGTGTAGGGTCCTCATACAAGTTCACAATTAGTTATATGTCTGCTCTTTATAGAATATCTTATTCTAATTTAACGCTGCTGTATTTTTATTTACTCATTCTCACCGTTTACTCATTTTATTCTCACAGCTCTATTTGTCGACTTGTATTTAACTTTAAAAATTTACCATTGGTAACCTTGACATAAAGTTTTTGGCGTGATTTAGTTTCCTCCTACATGCTAAGTCCTCATTAATTTTCTCAGTTAGTAATTCCTCCAATTGCTTATTGAGTTGGTATTTTAATAATATTTTATGATTAGAATTTTACTGCATAATACTTAGCACAAAACAATTACTTTTTTCGGAGCTCTTGCTTTTATATAATACAGCGCAGGCCTGTTTCACCCTGGGGAAGAACAAGTATCTAAAAACGAAGCAGACAGGGTACCTTCGAACCACTGTAGAACAGGGGTCTGAAGACATTCCACTTGTTTACTTATTATTTGCCTTAGTCTCTGATCTGTCTTTTTTATGTATAGCCCGAAACATAATCTACAGACCTGTAGCCTATATGTTGTTACGGATGAATTTTATTTGATTTCGTTTTATGACAGGAATTTTCGTATTCAGGTGAATTACACGAAACAAAGAAATCAAAATTATATGAAATGAAGAGTGCAGGTTCCCTGGCTGTCTATATTCCACTTAATTCTTGTTTTCTGTTTATTGGTTGGCATTACATTGCTTTTTATTACATGCCTAGGTTTGAAAAAAGAGACCTTTACCGATAACAACAGATTATCGCTTGTATACTCTGGGTTTCCTTTTAGACACGTTGTAGTATACCACAATAATGCAGACAGCACTACACAGCTGACGAGTTCAGAAAACCACTGTAGACGCCCGCATGCCTGTGATATCACACCTTTGGGAATGAGAATTTAAATCTGTCACTCGATGCCCTTTATCTGGATTCGTTACTAGGGAAATTTACATATCTAGGTATAAAGAGACATCCTGTATTTTTATGTTACGCTGCTGAACCTTGTAGAATACTGAGACAGCCTGAGATGCATAGATACGTACTTGCTGAGGTTACACACAGGTCGGGCAGAACCGTCTACTCTAGGGAACGCCTGTCGTTGAAATGCTCCTTGAACCTCACCTGAGATTATATGATAGCCTGTGCAGTACATTTAAGTAGAAACACATTCTTACTGTTCAGACAGCAGCGCATACACACACTCACTCGTAACACGTTTCACGATACTTCTGGCACGTAAGTATTGTGAAGACGGTATATTAAATTTGAAGACTACTTTTCTTTGAATTGGATGTGAGGAAGAGCACACAGCATCAATTAAAAATAATCAATTTATTAGGACCTGGTAATGGCCATTTTAAGGCTGTGTCCTGGTATTTGTCTGGAGGTCTTAGTTACACCACGAAGAACCTCTATCAAACATTACACACGTCCAACAAAAATTAACACTTTGACAACCATTTCGCCTTCAGTTATTTTGTGTTGTTGTTGTTTTTGTCCCACTTCTTGTTTTTGTCATTTTTGTTATTCTTCTTTTTCTTATAATTATTAGTGCCTTTTGATGTATTAGTAACATAATTTCCGTTGAAACGTCCTGTTCACTTCGACAGAAATACCTAACTCTATTGATGTAGAAAGGTCTGTAAAGACAGCCGCATTTAGGTTTATTTAGAAATTAAACACGATGTAATAGCAATATGTGTTCAGGGATCCTGCTGCTTAGGGGATTGGTTTTGACAGAGATGGCCATCATGTCTCAAGCATGCTTTTCACTAATGACATCTTCTGGTCTTATTCAAAACTACTTTTTAATATACATAAACAATACAGCAAACCTGGGCGTTTTATGTAGGTATAAGGATGAAGATCCCCTTTCTTCTTGGTTATGGCGTCCTCTAGATTGGTATATGTATACCTGCGAATCGTATGAGTTTACTATCTCCATCTTCAGGGTATTCGAAGTCCTCTATTTAGACTGTCCTCAAGGTGAAGGCAGTAGGCTCATTGGAAACGTTAGTATTTCTCTCAGTCTTCGTGGTGTCTTATTCTATATAAGATGGGAGTATTTATCAACGACTCTGTTGGAACCTCAAATCTCGCACTTGGAAGCTTTTATGACTATGCACATAACCGTACAGCATGAAGAAGGAATGCAAGCATGAAATAATAAATCTGCGAGTGAACTAAGATTGATTCCTCAAAGAACCTTCAGACATGTAACGACTGGTCGCGGAAATGTAGAATGCAGTACGATTCCTTCTGAGTCACGACGGGCTAAGGGCTTGACTTGTGCTTGACTGAATGATTGTTTTATAAAACTCAAAGTTCATTTTGTCTGAGACAGTAGTGGAGCAACGTTTCATAATGAAAATTATTATTTGTCTTGTTATAATTTTTGCTTTCTGAACTGAGTATATTTCAGTTCGGAATTAGTTTTTGGCATTCCTGGGATGGGGGATCAGTGTGCCACAGGTTTTTCCCCTACGCTGGATGAGAGAAACCCACAAGAAACCTGGACATACGTCCTTGTCCCTAATGGGAATCGAATACACAGTCGTAAGTTCGAGCGGTTGAAGGCAGTACGCCGCTTAGACTCCGAACGGGAATTCCTTTCTTTTTAAATTACTACGCACGCACGCACGCACGCATGCGCGCGCACTCACACACAGACTTCAGAATTTAACAAGAGAAATTTCGCTTATTTCGTGGTGCGTCCTGTTACATTGTAAGATTGGCACAGTTTAAAGTTTCCTGTGTCAGTGACTTCTGTTCTGCAAGTAATTCATGTGCTGCCTTTTTTAAGCAATGTGTGCCTTACTCTACACAATCAGTGTCCGCGTTATTACGTAAATGTGTTGTTGCATATTGTGAGGTCTTCTAATCAAGCCATCCATCTTACTGACTTACCCGTCAGGACATACTGAAGTATAATATTTGCATGTACACTTTTTTACTCTTCCTTTCTTGTACTACATATAATTAACTTATTTCAATGTACGTGCTCTTTATAGTAACACATAATCATAGTCCCACACACAAATGTGGTGTTTAGATTCGTTCCTAAAGAATTTACTTTCTTTCATGACGAGAGCAGAATATATCTCTCTGTGTATGGGTGTGGGAAATCTATTTATTAAAGAAGCTGTGGCAGTCAAGCGCTTTTAATGTTAGCAACCCTTTGTTTTAGCGTTACTTGCTTAACGCCCACATAATTAGAGTATAATGAAGAACTCGTGTGTCCTGTACGTCCATCTGACTGTTTTATATAGGAAGCATCGAGATGGATTTAGATATAAAATTTGTGGATGGTCTACACTTTAAAATATTCATTACTACTACTACTACTACTACTACTACTACTACTACTACAATTACTGTCATTGTTAAATTATTATTGTCGTCGTCGTCGTTTTTGGTGTAGTTGAAGTTGCTACTGCTGTTTATTATTATTTTTTTTAAGTGGTGAAGGGCCCCGCAGCAGACGCTACGGACGCACCGCAGCCTTGAGGCTTATTGTGCAACCCTATGATGAAGATGAAGATGATGATTATTTTTTGTCCTTTTCCTAGTAATGGAGTACCGGTGGAATGAAATTGACAGGGGAAAACGGAAGTACTCGGGGAAAAACCTGTCCCAGTGCCACTTTGTCCACCACAAATCCCACATGGACTGACCCCAGGATCGAACCCGGGCCTCCGCGGTGGGAGGCCGGCGGCTAACCGCCTGAGCCACGGCACGGCCTTTATTATCTCTTACATCCATATGTAGTTCGCGTCAGTTCCACACGAGGAACAGAATATGTGGCCTTTTTTATGGCATTCCGCACGACTGCTTTTCATATTGTTATCTTCGTAAATAATACTACCGCCATTTTAATATATTGTAAATTGATTTGAATCGTGTTACATGGCCTTAGCACTTTTTCTTCTCATTAAAAGCGGAAGGATATCCACCTTTCAACATTAGTCAGAATAGAATTCTCCAGACAGCTATCTTCAGCCTAGAACCATGCAATCGATCATGGAGGCAGTATTCGAAATATCATTAACAAATATCCTATGCGCACATTTATCCCAGAGGGTCGTGTGTTACGCAGGTCACCAAGAACAGGATTACAGAGGGTGGTATTTTGCGATAGTCACCAAGGACAAGATCTCAGAATGTGGCTGAGTGGTCAGATAAATAAGAATGTCATCCTGGAAGGTGGTATAGTGCTCTAATCACCAAGAACAGAATCCCAGCGGGCGGTATGGTGCTCAGATCACGAAGAACAGAATCACAGAGGGTTGCATAGCACGCAGATAACCAAAAACCAGGGTCCTAGAGGGTGGTGTGTGCTCAGATCGCTAGCAATTTTTCCCTAGAGCAGGCCTGCTAAAGCTTTCATGTGTTGCGGGCAACTTCAACAAACCAAGGTCTGAGTGCGGGCAACATGGAATTCAAGATACAGGATAAAGAATGGATAAGTATACGTATAATTATATATATATAATTTTGTGTGTATTTGCATGTACAGTAAAAACGTACTGATGATAACACGAAACATTAATAAAAAATGCAATCCACAACCTAAAATAAGGTGTCGCTATTTGTAGCAGAACTTTACGAAATGGATTTGTAATGTTCTGTATGTCTTCGTAAATAAACAGGTCATAAGTTTTTAAAAAATCACTCAGGCGTTCTGTGTCGGCTTTGTCACGGAAAGGGTTAAAAGGCCTTTCGTCATTGCAAATGTCTCCACTAAGCGCAGGGTCATGTAAAGTCTTATGATGTACAGATTACTAAGAACAAGGTCCAAGAAAGTGGTAGGGTGCTATGACCAGTAAGAACCGAAACCCGGGGTACTGTGGGGTGCTCAGATAAGTAACAACAGCTTCCAGAGAACGGTATGGTGCTCGTAACGCTAAGGCCAAGATACTAGAAAGTTATGTGGTGCTTTGAACACTAAGAACAGTAATCTGTCAGGTGGCATGGTGTGCAGAACGCGAAGAACAAGTTCTTAGAAGGTGGTATGGGGCTCAGATCACAAGTACGTTATCCTGGATGGTGGTTTAGTACTCTTAATCTCTAAGTGCGTTTTCGTATAGGATGGTGCTGTACTCTGTTCACCAAGAACAAGATCTCAGCGTGTGAGGTGGTGCTCAGATCACTGAGAAGACGATGTTGGAGGTTGTATAATGCTTAGAACATTAAGAACAGTATCCCAGAAGGTGATATGGTGCTGGAATCCCGACGTTTTCTCAGAGAGTGCATAATGCTTAGGTAACTTAGAAAAATATCCTCCTCTTGTCTAATTCATGATTCAATACGTGGTTTGTCTTACGACATGCGCATGTCTCTTCCAAATCGAGTTCTCCACACACTGCGATCCAGTGCTTCTTCTTTCAGTTTGCAGTATCTTCTCGTTTCTTTAAGGTCATCCAGTAGCTGCTTACTTCTTCTTGCTTCTCTTGCTGTCACTTCTATCCTTCCCTCTATCTGCCCCTCACTAACGTGTTTTAGAAGGCAGTTACTGCGCAAGATGTGACCAATCCAAGTAGCCTTCCTCCTTTTAATTGTATTTAGTGTGTTCCTTTCCTCCTTGACCTTATGTCAAACTTCTTCATTTTTCACACCATCGATACAACTGAGCTGCACCGTCCTTCTGAAATGACACATTTCAAAAGTTTCAAGGTACTTCTGATATAAGCTACTTTCCGAAGTGTCCCATTATCGGCACCGTACAAAGCTATGCTCCAAATGTAGCATTTCATTAATTTCTTCCTTAAATCTAAGTCCAATTTGCAGGTGAAAAGAGTTGTCTTCTTGTTGAAAGCTACTTTTGCCTGGATTTAATTTCACATGTACTTTTCCCTGCATAATACTGTTCTGATTTTCACTTCACACGTGTGGGTTATTTATGGCACATTGTTGTTACTTCTTTACCATTTTCCGACAGGTTAGGTTTAAATTTCGTACGCAGATGCTCGGTATGTTCCCTGTTTGATTTAATTAACTTTTAATTTTTCTTGCAATGCAGAACCTTCAGTCTCACCACATTACCCTTCTGGCTTTTTGAACTTAGACTATTATTTACATTCCGTGTGCGCGCTTTATTCCCTGCACATCTCATATTTGATGTAATAACAAGAGTACAGTGTATGAACTTTATCACTTTATTACAGAGCGAGTCACCAAGTCTGCTGTGAGCACGAGAGCTGTCGCAACAGCTTCATCCCATATGAAGCTTGCATCCGCTGGGAGTTTATAGTCCGTTTTATACTTACAGATTGTACTCTGTTTCCTTGAATATTCTCAAAATGCTGACCTCCAGCTGATGAGCAGGTTTTACAACATATCAAAGTACTGATCGACACAAGATGGAGGTCTTTTGTTGAAATATTGGCAGTTTCTCTTCGACACTTGTCTTTCAGTTCCAGCAAAGAATGACAACTGGCCTACAATTTATCTTCTTTTATTAATTCCCTGAACAGTTGTGTTAATATAATTTTAATGTAATTGTTGGGATTTGTTTCTTCGAAAAACACCATTTTGCACGCACGCACTAATAGCACTTTAATCTCACGCGAGGGAAACTTGACGAATTGAATGGGGATTTTCTTCGCACGAGTGCCAGCTACTTTGTCTGTTTACGCCCCCTATTTGTTGCAAACCATTCATCGTTCAGAAGTATGTGTTCGTATTTTGTTTTTGTCCAGCACTGACGTGCTGATTCTATAGTTTTCCATGATTATGTGTGTTGTTTTGTACACCACTGTTGAGGAAGTATGTAGTTCTTACAAACTTTCGGCGAAAGTTTTCTCCGACACATACTTTGCAAAAGCATTGAAATGAACACTCTTTGCTCAACACAACACATTTTTCTGACGCATTGACCTCTTTTATACGAAAGACATGACACAACTGGGCTATAGAGTCAGTTTGCAGCGTGCTTGAAACCTCGTAACAAGCGGCGGGATCGCCTCGCTTTACCGCACTCGTATTTCCGTCTGCTCGTGGAGATGATTAAAGATACACTCTATATAATTCTACACCCCATGTTAACCTACTTCCTGTCCCTTAGGCTGAAATTTTTTCTTAGCCCTCTTACCTTAAACACTCTTAACAGCCCTTCTTCTCTTAGGTGAGAGTGTGTTTCACATTCATGTAAATAAGCAAGTAGAATTATATATTATGTGACGTTATGTTAATTGTCACTACCTTAGTATTCAGTACGGAATTGTGTCTAACATTCCCGAATTTAATTAATTTTCTTTAGTTTTTCATGAACGTGAAGTTCAGTTTTTGCTGTAGTATAGACATTCGAACTCGGACAGCACTGTGCAGCTTGTTTACAAAGCCCCTGTCTGTTTTATTATTGTGCATATCATACATTCTGCACCTGAGAAGCAGAAGGGCGTGAAAATGCGTTCCTTTTCTTAGAATTCGAGCTCTTTCAGTTGCAGATGGTTGTAATTTCAAATACCGTCCCAATGTAGCTGAACCAAGAATTAAACACCAGTAAGTGACATACTGCTCTACGAAATGATGTATTGTCTCAAATATGATAAAACTAAATTCATACCCTTCTGCTTCTCAGGTACAGAATTTGTTTATCGCCAAGTATAGTATTTTGGATTCTCTAGTTCCTTCCTGGTTTTTCGCTTGGATTTTAAGGGCTGTCCCTATCACGCTTTTTTGGCCTACATTCATTGTGAATGGTGTACTGAAAATGAATTAATAAAAGTCACTATTTTTTAAGTTTGTAGAATAGGGACTTAATAGGTACTTTATTTGTATTCTGTGTAATACATTATGTTCCGTTACATTACACTTACGCAGGAACACCACCTTATATATTTTCTGTATAGGGAATGAATTTTGAACACCGAATTCCTCGACATATCATTTTCTTTCCACTTCCAATTTCCAAGTTTCTCACCGAATGGCTTAATTGTGTGGTTATCATTTCTGTTTCATGGAGTTTGCAGGTTCTCAATTATGAAATTATTTTGTTATTTTCCCAAGTTTCTGCCACCATACGAGAAGAAAGTTAAAAAATGTGTTTGGTTAAAGAGTAATGCTTTACGTCCATTCACAGTGAACTTGCACTTAGAAGCTGTGTAGCCTAAAATACGCAGCTCAAAAATCGTTAAATGAACGGAAAATCACCCAATATCACATGATTCATAAATGAATTATCTTCTTTTAATCTCAAGTTTCGTTGTTTAACCTTTTAAAGAAGAAGAACCACCACCAACCAACCGAACAGCACAAAGCCCGAGTCGACATCATTTGGTTCGTTTAGCCATTCCTGCCCAGGAGTTGCATTGCTCGGTTCTCACACGGAAATCTTTTAACTGTAGCGGGAATTTTTCTCATTGTGATGACTTTCACTTGTTGTCTGAAAGCTTTGACGCCATCGCGCTGAGGGATTCTGTTACATATATTAATATGCCCTTTTGGGGGGGGGGGATTACTTTGTTTGGATAGATGTCTGGAGTTCGGACCCAGAGTGCCCCGGTCGCCCTTGTGATCCACGGAAGCCACGTTGGTTGAAGGCCAGGTGGAAGTGCGGGCCATACTCCATCTTTTATTTGTACCCTGGTCTTGCCCTTATAACTGAGGAAATTCGCTGAAAACCGCAATCAGGACAGTCGAAAGTGTTCACTGTCTGGCCTGCTGATTTCCATTCGCTTTCGGGCAAGGCCTCAGTCGACTTTGGTGAGCTCTGAGTCGGCAACAGTGCCTTCCAAGTTGTCGTTCTAGAGGGTTTCTAACTTTAAGTTGAAACTCTTTGCCTATGCTCGGATGAGATGTCATGTAAGGAATATGCCAGCATTAATTTCACAATACACAGGAAACAGAATCTCCATTTTAAAAACCAGTCTATTAAAGTTGTATACAGAAATAATATATATTTAGAGTGAGAATCATACAAAACTTGGAAATACATGGTATTGTACACAAATTTGTGTCATCTCCTTCATCAGGAGAATGTGGAGGAATTGTAAAGGCATTGCGAGCTGCATTGTAAACATCATTGCGCTATGTGTATTTCATCAGAGCTGAGAGTACCGTCAAGTGACTTCCTCTAGTCGCTGCCCTGTCGTTCCAAGACACCATTTGTTGCAGTCGGTGTTCTTTCTTTCCAAGACACCATTTCTTGCAGTCTCTGCCCTGTTGTTCCATAACACCATATCCTTCAGTCACTGCTTTGTTCTTCCAAGACACCATATCCTGCAGTCACTACTCTGGCTTTCCAAGACGTCACTTCCTGCTGTCATTGCAGTGTCGTTAAGACACCATTTCCTGCAGTCGCTGCCCTCCCGTTCCAAGACATCATTTATTGCCTTATGGCCTAATCCGTGAGAGCTGAAGAACTCCGGTAGAAAGAAGGCCAAAGCATATCTTCTTCACTCGTGTTAGCACAGATCTTACATGGCTCAAACTGACCAGGTACCTGGATTCACAAAAAGGAATAACAGGTCGTCTAGTTCATCATGCAAAGTATTATTAATTTGTTCTCCGGGGGTCATTATCCAGTACGTTTGTGTATTTGCATCCTCCCGTAAAATTTTCATACTTTACGGCCTATATTGATCCTCGAGGCTTGTAACATAATAGTACGTATTACGTGGCAAATAATTGCATTCACTTGTTTCAACCTAATAAGAGAAAGACAGACAGAAGGGCACCACTTGTTCCATAATAGACTACATTGTTTGCGTTGTCATGGACACGATTGCTGCGTGACCCTGCTGACTATTGATAGGCCCTGCATGTTATAATTTCTTATTCTTGGATGTCCAGTTACTATAGAAAGACAGAGATGAAATTGTTCCTTTCTTTCTTACTACATACCCTCTTTTATTTACTGCACAGCAGATGGAACCACCTCCTTTCATCTGGCTTTTGTTTTCCCTCTTTGCTCTTTAATGTATTGGGGCCGAAATGGACTCTGTGATTAACTGCCAACTTGAGAAAATAAAGTATCATGAATATATTCAGGTTTTTGTGTGGTACTATAGCTCGAGCTCGTAATTAGCTGCCGTTCCCTGCCATAATACAGGAGGTCATGACGCCAGGAGGGATATTCAATTGGTTTCAAACATTGATTGGTCTGGTACTTTTTCTTCGGTGGTGTGGATGTAGGTTATTTTAAAACGTTTTAATGGTTTTCTTTCATGCCAGTCTTATTTCAGATCTCGTGTATTGGCCATCACTAACTTTAAACAACGTTCTTCTTGGAATGTGTAGATTAAATCTCACCACGCGGGATTTGAGGCTGTCACGGCTGTGATTGTGAAGGTTACTGTTTTCTACAAGGTGACGCCGTCTAGCCTGGTAGACATAACGACGTTTCGGAGATCTTGCTGTTTACATCTTCGGGGTGTAAAAGTTACATAATTAAGTTTGTAACAGCCAGTTCCTCTGAAACGCCTGTCTGTCTACACGGCACCATATCTCAGAAAGTTGTAATTTTAAAACAGAAATTCATGTGAGAGTATTTCGCACGAATGTAGACTTCCATTGTGGGTCCGCTTTACAGACACTCGCTTAGAATACAAGTATGTCTATAGTGTAACAGTCCGCGAGCTTCACCTTCACTGCATGCTGTTTCACATACTGCCTTGTCTGAAAACATCACGCAGGTCACTCTGTCACTTAATGCTGTGAGCTAAGCAGAGCTTTGCACTCACATAGATAGGTCTGGTAGTAACACACTCTTGACTAATCCCGCGCCCCAGGACACACCTACACCCACACTGCAGGCGCTAAGCTCGTAGATTCGTTTCAGTTACTACAAGATATTATTTCTGTACTTGAAGCACCACAAATTAGCTTCAACTGTTAAAGGATTTCGTTTCACTCGCCTTCTGTCATCTCAGATACATCCCGTTTGTAAGGGCCAGTGTTCTTAAACGGACTACCTCGTGTGCAGCGTGAAAACGTCAAAAAACAGCAATTTTAGCCCATTTAAAGAGAGTTTGGGTTGGAAGGCTGGTATTTTATTTCAAGAACGTCGCTTGGAGTTTATTCTTGACCTTCACGTCAGCAGGTCGCCGGAGATGTGGAGCCTGCTAGTTCTCATCTACGCTGAGTTTTATGTGTACATAGATGCCCTCATTTCTTCGCCTTGGCAACGAAAATTTACCTTACGTACATTGTTCCTAACTGCTGTTGGATGTGTAATGATAGTGCTTAGAAGGGACCAGTGTATCAAAAATGCTAAGTTCTGAAGGCTGTGATCTGCAAAGAACTGCTGTGAGATAGTGTTCAGTGGTTGGCTTTTGAAACGACCGTAACGAAACCCAAGGGTACATACCAGTAGCGAACTGAATGCACAGTTGCTGGACAACTGGCCTACAGCGGAAAACTGTTCACTAACTGAATCAGCTAGTCAGTCAGTCAGTCGCTCACCAAGGCAGTCAGCCACTCAGTAAACATAGTATGCCGTACGTCAAGATAGCAAACCACTTATTAAGCCAGTCAGTGGTTCAGGCATTCATCAAGTCAGTCAGCCATTCGAAAACACAGTATGCCGTTCAAGCGAGTAAGTCACCCAGCCAGTCAGCAACTTAGTTAATCAGTGTCGTTTATTTCAACCAGTAGTCAGTCAGTCAATCAGTCAGCCTGTTAATATGCTGCCCTGCCTTAACTATGCTTGTCGCGTCTATCAAAACGGGTGTATGAACTATGAAAATCAATTCAGGCTGGCCGAGAAGTCGGATGTAATTTTGGAACATTCCGGAGCTCAGCTGTGGGTGAAGTAAGTGCGGCGAAAGGAACTACCGCGATTGACATTATCGTGTCATGTATCAGAGCGACCAGCACCGACATAGCGGCTGTCAGGTAGAATGATGCTCACGAGACACTTGACCGTAACAGCAGCTGCGTTGATACCGGAGGCTGTCGACGTGTGTTTCGTCATTTAAAAGCAAGCAGCGGAACGAGCGTAATTTGTTGCCCGAAAATATGAAGTAAAGCATTGTGGCCTACCCTTGGGACGCGTGTAGCCATTGGGCAGAACTTACAAACAGAAGTACAAGTGACATTTCGTGTTCTCACCGCCGTGACTATGAAGTGGCATGCAAAGTGAACGGGCGTTTCAGCAGAGCCTGCTGCCCTTATCGTCAGGGTAAACAGCACAGATCGCTGCCGACTTAAAATGTAAAAGCATGATTATTTTACAAACACCGAAGTAATCTTGTTGCGAGATAACAACACACAAGTGCTTCATAATAATTTTCGGAAAGGGGCACAGATATTTTTTCTTCTCTCAACGCCCAGCCAGTCGCTATACCCTACCCAGCCTCGTGTTAAGTGTGTACCAGCTATCTTTTCCCAGGGATAAATGGGCCCAACATGAAGCTGACCACTCCCTGACAACTGAAACCGACGTTAAAATTTCGTGGAGGGATGGCTTCGCTCTGCCATATGTTGCCATGACGTAGCCAGACATATTAAGCACAGGCACAGCTTTATATTACCCTTGACAACATTGGACTGGGATAATAAGTGTGCTTGAAAAATGTGCAATTATGTGGGAAAATTGTGGGCATTACACGAAGCGAAACTTCGTTGTTGGGAGGGGTGATGTAACATCGTTAAAACAGTGAAAAGAAGTGGGAATACAGTAGGATTGGGAGAACAAGGAATGGAAACTGAATTTTTGTTGGGATACCTCTTTGAAACCGACAGCGTGGAAGGGCGAGACGGAATTTTGGCGTTAAAATGATATGATAGAAATAGGGTTGAATGTGTGGAGTGGATTTGACTGATGCGGCATGGGTTCCAACAGTGAGTTATTATGAACACGACGCTGAACCTTCAGGTTGTATAAAAGCATATAATTTGTGTACCAGAAGAGCAGTTTTGAACTTCCAACAAAGACCATGCATGTTCCAGTTGGTTGCCCGTTTCCGTACATATAGTGAGGCTAGGAAAGAAGTCGCATAGATCAGCACCCTCCATATCCCCCTTAATTTATTACGTTTACCGTTCCAGTCATCTAGCCCTTCTGTTCACACGAATGTTGACAGTTTTTACTACGTGGTAACTTTCATTAGCGACAGTCGCTTTAGAGTGGCTGGTATACCAGCGGGAGCTGCAAGGGAAGTAGGCATTGCAGAGAAAGCTTCGACGGCATTCATCCCACCGTCTATTGGACTACTTTCTGTTACCGTGGGGCATGATAGCGTAGTCGGGTTAGGGACCCGCTACGGTCTGGACGGTCCGGGAATGAAATCCCCGTGGGGACAAGATTTTCCGCACCCCTCCAGACCGGACCGCGGGCCTACCCAGCCACCTGTCAAATGGGTGCCGGGTCTCTTTCCCAGGGATTACGTAGCCGGGGCGTGGCGTTGGCCACTCACCCCCATCTAGCGCCGAGGTTGATGAAAGAGTAGAGTTATACCTCTGCTTTCCCTTTAGGCCTTCGTGTCCTGTTATAGGGTGCTTTACTTTCTGTAACCTCAGTGGTAAGTTTTATTAAATAGTGTCGTGGAGGTTTTCTTTGATCGTGAAGCAGACAGGACAAAACATGTAGCTTCACTCGGCCGACACTAGTCAGGAGGCTGTATCTTTTCTTTTTCTGGTCGAAGGTAAAACTGGTTGCTATTCACCGCCACTTTATAGAAGGATTATTATTTTTGAGAGCACAGATCATCGAACGTTATTGGCAAGTACTCATCCTCAGTAAAACCTGTAATGAGTTTCCATCTCTTTAGGTTACGCAAGTTTACTTGTCCTGATTGCGCCATTTTACTTTTCTTTGCAAAAATAAAACTAACTTTTTATATTGTATAGATTTTGAAGTTGTAATGGTATCTTGCAGTGTTTCTTGTTTATCACTGTCCGTAATGTTTGTTGGGTTGTCCTGGTAGCTTATTTTGTTGACGTGTTTGGACCATCTATGGGAATTCAAAGTTCTGTGAAGTCTGTTTGTGTGTTGTTAAATATTGTTACACAAATTCATGGGAGTTGAAACACGTGTGGAATCATCTGGAATGCTTTTGTGTTAATGCTCCGGATATGGTATTGCTGTTTTTAACAGCGGCTTTCATCTCTTCGTCGCTGTTACTGTGCCTCCAGTTTCGGGCTTCTGTGAAGAAGACATTCGATGAGCCTCGGGTATATGGACAGATTTGGCATCTTCGTTTTTATTCAGTAAGTCTGTCTTTAACCTAAGAGAACGCTGGTCTTTCCACGTTGTCCGTTAACCCAATAAGAGGAATTATGTTGCCCTGTAGGCCTACACGTTAATTACCGGTCTTCAATAGTGGCATCACCGCGCCATTCCCTTCGTAACCGAAGAGAGGAACCGGGTGCCTCGCAATGCTTTCTCCTACCCACTCTTACCCCGCTGCCACAGCCAACTACATGAATAAAAACAATATTAATAATAATAATAATAATAATAGTAATAATTGGGCTTAGCATTATGTGCATTTTACGATATGCAAAATGCATATAATACTAAGCCTAGTGATAGTAATGGTAATAATAATGGTGACGAAATATAGAAATTTGATAAAATTTGATGACCGAATAAACATTTTGGTTGCTAAAAAGAGGAAGCTTGGTATTTTCGGGTGCCCTGCTATAGCTGTCCCCCTCCCCCCAAGATAACGCACAAAATTAGTGTGTCCTGTGGTACTGTTTAGCATGAGCACCCGCAAACGAGGCATAAGCGAGCGGGGAAAGGAATCGAATACAGTGAGGTGCGTTATTGTAACTTGTTAATGACAATGGTCTGGAACGTGTGTGGATACGGTTTGACTTTTCTTTGTTCTGCAGGAGATTCAGCGCGATTGCTGGGACTAAAGCCAGTGACGGAATGCCGCATCCGAAATTAATCGTTAGAAGAGTCTGTCGTGCCGCCGGTGGCGACCAGGAGACTGTAATTATCGGAACCCAGTGTTTAAAATGATGATTATGATCATGATCGTGATGACGACGAGAACGACGATGATAATAGTAATAATGGTAAAGAAACTTATATTCCCACCTAGTAATATTAATTTGGTGGCAAAGTTGCTTATTTCTGTAATACCCCTATAAACATTGTATAAGAAGTTTTAAATAACAGCTTGAGATGTTCACGTTAAGTTTCTTGCGTTTTTTAAGAAACATTGGTGTTTAAACTTTATAAAATGCTGGGCGATCTGAGCAATTTTTCTTGCAAATATTCTGTCTTCACATAATGCTTCGCTTTAGGCCTATATCTTATGTCATACGTCTGTAATAAAATCGTACTTTATGCTAGCACCGACACACATATCGCTCATCTTGTAGGCTTAAATTTAATTTAATGTAAGAAGAAGGTTATTTTCCTTCTAGACAGAGTTGGGTTTCTTTTTTTTTTTTCCGGCTGCCTAAATACGTGTGTTGGTGAGACAAGGATATCCCGACATGTGAGTGTAATATTTGAGTATCATATAACTGAGTACAGTGTACGTCGTTAAGGTGCATTGTTTTACTTGAGAAACACTGTCCATTGTATGTGATTGTGCGAGATTATCTTTAACAAAAGATTTGTGCACCACTATTAGTGTCATTACATGTTGCAGAATGAAGTGGGCAGCAGATGTAGCACGCATTATTGAGACAGAACGCTTCGTCCCGAACACGCGAGGTAACAGACAATTTCTGAAAATATAAAATAACGTGAGAAGATAATATGAAAATAGAGCTTGGAGAAATAGGTTGTGAGTCCCCGTACTGAATATTTTTTAAAATTCTCGTAAACAAAATAACTTTTTCCGAAAGTTTGCAACTGAGCAGAGAATATAATGTTTCCACGAATGCTTTTGTACGAGAAACAATCGAATACGGTAAAAGTAGACCTGCCAACAAAGAAAGGCGGAAGGAAGAAACAATAGACGATATGGGGCGACAGTCTTATGTTCGACTCTTCCGCGTGAGCGGTCCTGCGAAACCTCATTCCGCTCGACTGGTTTTGTAAGGACGGTAAAAAATGGGCATTCTAGAATAGATTTGGCTGGCAAGTGCAAGTTCATCGACTTTCGAACATATATATACAGTTTTGAGGCCAAGAAACCAAAGCTCGATTAAAATAAATTAAAGGAAACCATTACAGTGTGGAGATATCGCCTCGGTTCAACTGATTCAGGGTAGGGTCCAGTGGCGGGTCACTGAGAAAACTGTAATGTACTTGCGGGGTGCATAAAAGGGAAGGACTTTCTTGGCCAGTAGAATAACTATCAAATTTTATGGCAGGTGCTGCATCAAGGAGTTGGTTAATCAATCAGTGGTTTATTGGAATTTTAATTAGTGTGCAGTAGGACAGACTGATCTGAAGCAAAGCGAAAACTTTGCTCAAAGTCTGGTGTTTTAGTCCTGTTATAAATGTTATCCAACTATACCAGATTGTGTAAGAAGGAACAGAAAGAAGATTATACAGTAATTTTTCCCCATAAGATATGTTCCATTTACGCAAGTACATCACATGGATCGCATCTGAATTTGGTGACATCCTGTACTTGACGTGTTTATTAATAACTTCCATTTGAAATGGCTGGAAGTAAAATACAGCTTATGGTCTTTATGTGCTCCGTCACATGTCATTTGTGTGAAAAGGTTGGCACATAACAGTGATGGACTGTGTAATTTTAACACAGTCTCTCTGTATATGGAGTTCTATGTCTTCATTTAGCAAGAAAAGAGCCAGTTCTATAAGCTATTAACTCAGCATCCCATTAATAAAGAGACATGTAACACGTGTTAACCACGTCTATGTTGAGATTTTTTTCTTAGTGGCAACTTGTAAATTCACTTTGAGCGATACTGTATGTGATTAGCTACAAGTGTCAGTAGATGGCAGGACATGTCCTTGTTGTTCCGATAATCATTCATACCAGAGAAGTGCAGGAGTTCTAAGAGTGATAAGTCAATACTCGGCGCGTATGTAGGGATTGCTAAAAGTCGCCCTGTGGTGTAGGTTTTGCAACTATTACCTCTCCTCTTTCATTCGACGATATTTTATGAGTGTATTTACACTGTAGTATTGAATGTGATGTTTGTGGATAGAGAAAATGGAGGTAAGAGGTCACTCGTCACGGTAGGAATCTGCGTTTTTGCTGAGGTATAGTGTGTGCTATAGTTAGCTTTTGTGCTTTTAAAAACTGGAAGAGTCTATTGAAGTGATCGTGTTAACACTTACTCGTTATTTTGAGTTGCATTATGGAAGCATATTCTTGTTGTGAGTTTGATTGGAAGACGCTGTGACATTTTATAAAACAGAATTTTGGACTTCGTTGTCATTTAGTTTATTACAGAACAGACGGAACCGGGATAAATAATCCTTAATGGTTTTACCCTGGAGATGGAAGTAGCATGATCCTTCGAAAAATGTCTAATTATTTACCAAAGTACGCGGCGTCATACCTCCTAAAACAGAAGGCCTGGTCTTTCTAATGGCCGCAGTGACGAGGTCAATACTTACGGTATAACAGAAAAGTGACTTCTTGCTGGACGTCCGAGGTTCGATTCCCAACAGGGAAGATATCTCTCTTCTCGTTACTGCATAATTAGTTCTCTGGTATTTGTAACAGAAGTGTGACGTGTTTTTGTGGATGTTGGAGTGGAGTTATTGAGTATCATTTAGATGAGTTTACTGTTAACTGAAAGTAATATAAATCTGATTCTCGTGCAACATCTCTTGTGGAAACATACCAGCCATGCTCCGTAGTCATAACGGCTTTCTAGAGCTGGAGGGTAAGTACTGGATTTTATAAATCGTGATATAAGTGGCGTGTATGATTAGATGGCGTTATGTGATGAAATGTTAAGTTCTTTTAAAGAAGAAACTGGTTTGCCTGTGGATGTAACGAGAATATGCGCTTGTATGCCGTTGTAGCGCGAGCTCCTGACACGTATCCTAACACAGACGTAACTATATTTCATCACAAACCATTCCATTTGCAGCCTTTCTCAGTAGCATTATTGGAAATGTCCAGCAGCGCTGAGGCACCTTATGTCACACGCTGACACGTACTCTTTTGGACGCGTGAATTCGCTTTGTCCTCGCTGCCTCAGTGCTCTCTGTTTACGTGTGTTCGAAAAAAAATATTAGTATGATTGTCAGACTCTTTTGTAACTGTTGCTGTTTTGTCATTAGTAACAGGGACATATTACAATAGCAAAAGTGTAAATATTCTGTGAGGTTATAACTGGCCCTGTAGTCATTAAGAGGTAAAGCTTTTCCGTAGAAAGTCATGAAGACTCCGAGAGGGGGTGGAACGTTGGCTTCCTTCCTTACTTCGACATTCGGCACAGTTGTCAGCTGTAGGCGCCAGCCTCAATGTACCCCCAAGGAAATTCCTGGGTACAGATCTCTTTTAGAGGCTCACTGGACCCCCAGCGCTACTGAATGGGGACAGAAGGAATAGGTCATTGAAAATTTCCAAGGATCTTATCGGGAATCGAACCCAGAAGCTCCCGTCTTGTGGCGCAATATCTCAACCAACTGTGCACTGCCCTCCCCCGTTGTATTCATAAGTGAAACTGTTATTTCATAGCTTAACACCGCATATTAAAATTTCTTTATAAGTAGTTATTATGAATGCATTGTGCCTTTCCAGACGCAGCACAATGATAACCAATAATCTGAAGTTCAGCAGCAGTGAGGTAACAGTGCGTAAGAAAGTACAGAACTTACGTTTGGGTGAACAATTGCAGGTTATGTACTGAGTAAATAATTACAGGTTCTGCACATTTATGGTAATCGACAAGAGTTTAAAAGGCGGGATACATTTAAGTTATTTGTAAAAACCCTTAATGTGTGCTGTCCAGCTGTGAATAATGGGCCGTATTGTTACTTATACTTAAAGGGCCAATTTTAACGTTACGGAATGTTTACATATTAGTTGTCATAAACAGGCCCTGCTAAAAATGAAAAAAAAAAAACAGTGTTAGGAGAAGATTCTGAACTGATATAACATATCGATGTGTCAAACATATATCAATTATATTTACGTAGGTAGCCACTGAAGATGACGCGAATGTATGCGTCGAAACGTTATGACTGGCAGCAGGAACGTAAAGCGTATATAGGCTGCTGGACATAACAAGCAAGTTGTTTGACCAGTGCCACGCCTTATGCAAATTATGATTTTTTCAGTAGGTGTTAAGGTTTTCACGAAATTTCGCAATTTTTGTCTTCGTTCGGGAATTTATCTACAGAAGCAAGCATTTCCCCTCTCTGCTTCACCTTTCCCTTTTTCTTCTGAATACGGTGACCATAATGTTTTAACGTTATCACCTTCTACTTTAAACCTATAAAGAAGAAAATCCGTGTAAGTTACATGTATACAGATTCAGTTCCACCCACACAGAAAATAGTCTGTTCTCAACTGTAGAGATGAATGGACTGATTCTCTTGAGGGCAATTGTCACTTGCCATAGCAAAAATCATAGTAAATTGTAGTGAGCCATGTATAGCAGCCCTAAACACTAGACTTCAAAGTCTTAACAAGTTTCCTATATGAACTGTAATCATAATACGAGTATTTTCACGAAGATCACTCCGAAGTGCCACCAACACTGCCGCCATTCTGTGCATAAAAATCATCTAAATTTGTAGGTGCGATAAATTTCCGTGAACAGTGACTGAGTCTGGGGGACATTATATTAATTAGGGTCGTTGTAAAGAGGTGTAGGCCAATATAAAGCGAACTTCAGGTTTTTAGGCGCGTTCACAAAATTTAGCAAAGCGACTGTAAGCCACGTCATGTCTGTCCGCATGGAACAGTTCGGCTCCTGGACGGATTTTAATGGAATTTGATATTTGGCGATTTTTCGAAAAACTGTGGAGAAAATTGGATTTTGATTAAGATCTGAAAATAATCATGGGTATTTTACATGAAGATTTATGTACGTTTATGTTAACATCTAGCTTAAATTTTCTTAGAATGAGAAATGTTCCAGACGGAGTTGTAGAGAAAATTAAAACACATTTTATAAAGGCTTTTTCCGTAAATCGAGCCTTTTATGAGATAATGTGGAAAACTATGGTAAAGCCAGGCAGGCCACAGATGACAATATAGTGGGTCGCAGGAAATATGCGATTTGCTTGCCGGATAACCAAAGCAAGTGTGCAGACACACGTTCATAATATTTAATACTTATTGCTTTTCCGCGGCAACAGAGGCTGCGCGAACGCGCCTCAATGTTACGTTATGCGTACATTACCTGTCATTTTATTTCTGTTTTGTAACTGTTTTCCATCTGTTAAGTAGGCTGCTCAGTGAGACGTTTATACATAATTATAGCTCAGTCATTTCAGCGACTGGCCATGAACTGGGCCAGTTTAAAGCGATGGGTGGAAAAGGCAGGAATCGTTTCTTATTTCCTACACATTTGAAGCTCTCTCAGGTCTCTGTTCAACAAGCACTGAAAGAGAAAGTGACTGGAGCGTGAAGCTGACCACTCATGGTAACCACGGTTAGCATTTGTGGAGATAAAACTCAATACCCCAGTAAGTTTTCGTTGTATGTTACTGAACAGACAAATTTGCATATCTTTACTTTATTTTACTTCGTGATAACCTTCGGCGGTTTGCAAGACGCATCCTGCTCTTCGCAGGATGGCGGGTCTTTTAGGACGATTAATATTTGTGTCTTCTCTTAACACTTACAGTTTTAGTGGTTATCGTATGTTCCTCCACGTGTAACATTAAAAAAATCTACGTTTAGCCCCGGGTTGCAGGTGTGTGTTGTATGAAGCTCAGAAAAAACAGCGATATTTGCCTGTTCAACATTGCCTGATTGATTTTTATAACCGAGAGAGAGGCTGTTTACTGCACGGTACGTACTGAAACTTTAATTTAAGTCCATTTTCTTCTTAAAAATTTGAACAACAATCATAACCCTTTCACGGCATTTTAAACATTTCATTTTCTGGTATTAGTGCCCACATTATTACTTTAAAACTTCTGTTAACTTTATTCGTGTTTGCTCTAAGGTGTGTTAATAAAGTCTTATGCTGTTTAAACCCATTAACAAGCTGCGTGCCAGTCTGTCAGTCAGGCAGTCGGTCGGTCTGTCTGTCCGTCCTCTGATTAAATTATGGATATCTGGATAATAGTCGGTATAGTAACTAAGCTACAGGCTGGACGATCCGGATTTCGAATCCCGGCAAGGGCTAGGAGATTTTTCTTTTGTCCAAAACATTCAGACCGGTTGTGGGGTCTACCCAGCCTCCTGTTCAGTGGGTATCGCAGTTCTTTTTCGGGGGTAAAAAGGCGATAACGCAACGTTGAACACTCATTTCCATGTAGAGCCGAGACTGAGAACGAGTGGAGCTGTACACCTAGCTCTGTCTCCCTTATATGCTTTCATGACGTGCTAATAACTGTAAGAGCGACATTTTCTGAACTCGATGAGAATGGTGTGCCGTCGTAAGTCTTCTGCCTTATCACCGCCACACATCCAATCAGTGATACCGGGAGAGCTAGTGACGTATGTATGAAGCAGAACTAGGACTTATACTGGTGGAACTTAGGGTATTTTTGCTGGTGAAACTTGTGAAGAGGGTGAAAATGAAGGGTTGGCTTGTAAAAGCTGTATGGCTGGTGTAGGGGTCATGTTCTAAACTTTTATTAAGGAGGTGCCCCGTATGAATCTGGGCGTGAACATTGGCTGTTTTTTCATGGTTATTCTTAGTTCTGCAGGTAATTCCCAGGATAGTAGCTCGATTGGTACACGATCGAATTTTCCAAATCCGTTGCAGTTTATCATTCTATCAGTTGGCGCCATATAGTCAGAGATACCTGCTGCGTCGTAAAAGAAACCACATGAAACCACTTTGCCACCTGAAGCTGATGTGCGTTGCTTGTCATTTCCATGCATGATTCCTCCCATCCCCCTTGATTTCATTAAGTACATAATATTTGGCGAAGATTCAAAGTTTTGCAACTTTTTGTCATCCTGTTCCTTTCTTGTTTTAAGTTCAGTGTTTTCATACACCATCAATCTGTTTACCGCCCTAAGACCAAATTTTGAACTACCTCACAAATACAGAGTATTTCTGTGACATAAATTGACACTCTGGACTTGGAAGTAGCGAAAGCACACGCACAACTGATAAGTGAGTAAACATTGCACTTGTAAATATTAAAACGTCAGATAAACACACAAAATTAAAATACATTTTTTAGAGTTCATTTCAAACCAATATTTTTATCTTCCAGCCCCTTCCCCATGGTTATTGCTGTTAGGAGGGTTAGATGAGAAAATACATTATTTTTACCCCACAGGCTACATGAACAGATTAATTGCCACGCTGCATGCATCACTACTTTGTTACTTGTGTCCGGGTGGTTCTCCTCTTCACCCTAATGAAGCCTGGTCACCAGTGGACAAAAACATTGAAAAATGCGTATAACTGTACGTTTGAAGCTTCGGAACTGTGGAAATGCACGGATATCGCAGGTCACGGAGTGCTTTCCGTGTTCCACACAAGAATTCTGTGGCCGTTGTAGAGTGGTATTCTTTAGCGTTCGATAGTTCACAAACACATAAAAAAACTCGGCAGACGCATTTATTAGTTTTTAAAACACAATATACACGCAACATAAGTGCAATCAAATTCTCCACAGTCTTGCCGTAGTTAAAAATTATTTGATGTTTTTAGCAGTAGAAATTATGTGTTAACATGAAAATGTAGTTACATGAAATCCTTATTTAAATATGCCTAATGAGAAGTAAGGAAAATTTAAATAATATCACACTTCGGTGCCGAATTTACTTTAGCGTACTGCACGCACTTTTTTCAAAAATGGAGACTCTGACTAGAAGGGAACTGAAGTGAACTGAACAGTTTAAGGCTGAGTGGTTTCTTTGTGCACTGTGAGGTTTAACATTTAAGTATTCTACCTTCGTGTCCATAAAGAAATTTGTACGCTTTTTATTGTTCTCGGAACAAACAGCGATTTTTTCTCTGTGCAGCACTAACCGATTGTTTGTTACAACCGAGAAGGGTAGTTGTTATTGCGCGGTAGGAACTGTATCTCTAAATACAGTTCAGGCTGTTTTTCTCTGTAAGTGGCTAATTTCCTTTGCTTGCCCCTAACTTCCAGATGAACGAGTCAGTTTTGAAGAAAATACCGGTATTGGGATAGTTGTTACACATAAAATTTATTGTTAATGTATTCTTTGTGTTGACTGCTTAGAATGAGGCGTGTGGCTGAGTGGGTGTGGATTGATATAAGAGGCCTATCTAGCGCTAACCGCGTGGTATGTTAAGGGGACTCTGTGTGCTATATTTACAATTTAATTGGGCGTTACTCTTAGTAAGCAGTAAACACTTTCAAAGGTCCTCCAAGGAAGCATTACATAGGGCTGCGCCTTCTTATTAGCAATTGACGTTTTCGAAACAATTCAAACGAAATACGCATGTAGATTACGCAGACGATCATCTCTGTATATCTAGTCACATGTAATTACACGTTATTCGTGCTTCAATTACCCTAGAGATTCGAACACACGATGCCAGCACTCGAGTGCCTTAAAATTTTCTAACTACTTTACTACTACTGCTACTACGACTTAATGTATTTTAATGTCTTCGTAGTCCCTGTGTGTGCCATGAAACAGAGCGGGGTTGTGGCTCCACCGTTTTAACCACGCTCTAGACGGCAGTGAGTGGTCAGCTTCACGCCCTTGGCGCTTTATCCCCGGCAAAATAGTCGCCCGTAGCCATTGAATAGGAGGCTGGGTCGCCCAGGGCCAGTCCGGACGTTTTGTAGAAAATACCTTATCTGGTCCTGCTGGCAATCGAACCCTGAATCGTCCAGTCCATAGCTTAGTCTCAATACCGATCACGCTGTTCCTGCTGTCTGGTTTAACTCCCATTATATGCAGTGTTTTCCTTGCTATTCGTTTTAAAGTTCATATTAATTTAAATTCAGTTGTAACATTTGTCTGTTCATTGTCTTAGTTTTGTTTTTCTCCTGAACCTGTTTGTTGTTTCTCGTACGCGTGCTGTCTTTGTAATTAGCCATTATGTTGTTTAATTATCACGTAAATAAATAAATAAATGATGTAATTGAAATTTTAACATTAAGAAAGGTTATTTTCTTCAAAACATTCCCGGGAAGTAAAGCCACTGGGGCATGAGGCTAACCACTTATCAATCATTCCGGTGGTTAAGACTTGCAGGGAGCTCTGCCTCAACTTCCCCATACACTTTTATTGTGTGGCACTTTATGACGAGGAACAAACTATTATTATTATTATTATGTGTGTGTCTCTTGTCACAGGCCTTTTCTTCCTGGTACGTCTCTTGAACCAGCAGTGATCCCCACCGCTCAGGCTTCAAGCTTCACACTGCAGAACTTTCCGTATTATGTGTGATGTTCCAAGTATAGCTGTCTTTTGTAGTGAATCTATCGAATGTTTTCCTGGTATAGCTTCCAAGTTTTTCTTTAAGCTTCTCGTTACTATTCCAGTGGCTCCAATTATTACTGGTACAATTGTACACTTCAGGTTCCACATTCGTTATATCTCTATACATAAACTCTTGTATTTTAACCTCTTTTCCGCTTCCTTTTGCACAACGTTTTTGTCTGCTGGTATTGCCACATCTATCAGTGTGCATGTTTTCTCTTTTTTGTTTTTAATTATTATATCTGGCCTATTTGCTGTAACTTCTCTGTCTGTGTGTACTGCTTGATTCCATAACACTGTGACATCTCCCTCTTCACACACAGGGTTGGGCATGTGTGTATACCATTTGTCTGTGGTTTCAATGCCCAAGGCTTTACATATTGAGTAGTGTAAATGTAAACAGACTTTATCGTGTCTCATTAAATATTCGTTCTTTGCCAAAATGGGGCATCCTGAGGTTAAGTGGTCAATAGTTTCTTCATGTTGTTTACACAACCGGCATTTACTCTCAATTTCTTCCTTCAAAATTTTATTCTTAAAATAGTTTGTACTAATTGCTTGGTCTTGAGCTGCCACTATTGCACTTTCTGTTTCTCCCTTGATGTCGCCAGATTTTAGCCAGTGATATGACTGTTCAATATCCACCAGCTTTGCATCTAAATTACGTGGCAATTGTCCATGCATCCTCTTCCCATGCCATCTTCCTTTTGTTTTTTCCACTATGCTGTCTTTCAACTTTCTTGTTTCTGTCTGTACTTCTGTCTTGAGGCATCTAGCTGTCTCTAACACTGCTGAGTCCGTGTTGTGTTGGTGTGTTCTTACAACCTGTATTAGTGAGTCTTCCTTCATTTCTACATATTCCACCATTTTTGCAATTTCTACTGCATAGGCTGCTTCTAATTGCATTAAACCCCTTCCTCCCTGTTTTCGGGGAACATACAAGCGATCTACATCTGCCTTTGGATGATGCTGTCGATGAATGGTTAATAATTTCCTCGTTTTCCGATCTAGTTTTCGCAGTTCTTCTAAGTGCCAGTTAACAATTCCAAAGCTGTATCTAAGTACTGGTACTGCCAATGATCCAATTGCTTGAATTTTATTCTTTGCACTTAATTCTGTACCCAAAACTAATCTCAGTCTCCTCAAGTATTCCTTCTTAAACTTTTCTTTCTCATTCTTATGCTGTATGTCAAAATTCTCTTCTATTCCCAAATACTTATATGCTTTCCTCGGGTCCAGTTCTCTAATGTCGTTCTCAAACGTGCTTCCTATGTGCATTTTGCTTTGGACCCTACCTCTTTTCAAACATATTCTTGCACATTTTTCTAAACCAAAATTCATATTTATATCTTTACTAATTGCCTGTACAATTTTTATTTCGTTCTTCAAATCATTCTCATTTCTACCTACCAGTTTCAAGTCATCCATATACAATAAGTGACTAATTTTCCTCTCAGTTCCATGTACTTGATACCCACAGTCAGCTCTGTTCAGCTCGTTTGTTAATGGAATAAGTGCTATGCAAAAAAGTAATGGCGAAAGAGAGTCCCCTTGGAATATTCCTCTTCGTACCTGAATGAGTTGTGACTGCATTACTTCCTGCTTTGTTTTTAAAAAAAAGCCTTGTGTTCCATTTCTCCATGGATAGTTTACAAAATCGGACAATTTTACTATTCACTCCTACCAATCCAATTGACCTTTCCACCCAGCTATGTGGAATGCTATCAAATGCTTTCTGGTAATCAATCCAAGCTATACTTAAATTCTTGTTCCTTCTCCTGCAGTCCTCATATATTGCTTTTGATACCATTAACTGATCCTTGCAACCTTTACTTCCAGGGTGACAACCTTTTTGCTCTGCTGGTAGTAAGCTCTGCTCTTCCAAATGTTTGGAGATTCTTGTAGCTATTATTCCTGTTAGGGTTTTGTACATGGTTGTTAAGCATGTAATGGGTCGGTAGTTTCTGACTTCCTTACTGTCTCCCGATTTTGGTATCAAATATGTTATTCCTGTGGTCAGCCAGTCAGGTGCCTTCTCCGGTTCCTCTATAATTGCATTAAAGCTTTTTGCAATATACCTGTGAGTAGCTGGGAAAGCTTTAAGCCAGTAATTTTGTATTTGATCATTTCCAGGAGATTTCCAATTGTGAGCTTTTGCCAAGTATGAAGTAATTTCCACAGTCTGTATAGGCCTCCAGTCCATATGGTTAATTTTCCTTTTCTCTTCCCTTTTTATCCATTCTGCTCTTTCATTATGCTGCGCTTCTTCCCCCCATAATGACTTCCAGTAAGTCTCTGCTTCTGCCATAGAGGGAGGTTCTCTAACTTCTATATTCTTCATGCCCAGGTTTCTGTAAAATTTTTTAGTGTCTTCTTTAAACATCTTATTCTGACTGTACTGAGTTTCTCTTTTTTCATACCTTCTAATTCTTTGGGCTTTTGCTTGCACTTTCTGCTTCAATGTTTCTGTCAACTGTGCAACTTCCCTGGCGTTAGTCACTCTATGTTTTTGAAAAATCTTCCTCTTTTTTCTGTTAATTATTATTATTATTATTATTATTATTATTATTATTGTCATTATTAACATCATTGGCGCATTATTGATCGCACTCTTTGCTCGCTTTTGTGACAAAGTTGCAAAACAAACAAAAGGTACCGCAAAGTGTTAGCAAATAAACAGCATGCATGTATTTACTCGCTAGAATGTACACCGTACGATGATTGGTATTTCAGTTAGCGAGTGCTACTGGTGTGTATTCAGGTATGTATTTGGAATGTTTCATTCAACACAATAAATCTGTAAATCCAGGCCTATTGGAAGGTAATTTTTTACCTGCGAGATTTGAGGTTAGCCTAACGGTGTTACTGAAGACTCAAGTCTGCTGCGATGCTACTCCATGTTGTTGGGTTTAAGATTTCCGGCATTCCGGAGGATCACAGGGCCTTTATCTTCAGGGTGATAAACAGTCATAGAAGAAATACCTCAGACGGCTTGACCCTAAAGAGAAAAGGCACCATGATCCTACAATATGTGAGGAACAGTGACCCCAACGAAACAGCCTAACATCTCAGAAATCTTGAAAGTTGAGTTTGATACCACGTCACTCATGACGCATGTAAGAAGGCAGTCCCTCTGTGTGTGTCATTTGATGGCTTTGAGACACTGTGGTCAGCGTGAATCTGTACAGGACAGTGTTTACTTCGTGTACACATGCCCTCTATTAGAATATTTTAAAAATCTGAATTTTCCCCATAGGGTACCATGTGTTGCATTATTATGACAATAAGTATGAATATTTCCCTGACATCATTAACTGATTTTTCTATGTAATGGGCATCCAATTCTGTATTTGGAGACAAGCCATACACATGACGCAACAGAAAACACAATGAACATACTGCGTATCACACGCAAAGGGAAACACATGAGCACCATAGAAAATTTTCAAACATAAAATCTGAGCAGACAAAACTTAAATTACAACCACACCTTTACCAATAACCCGATTTTCGAGACAATAATTACACAAAGCAAAAAACAGACCACAAAACTTAAGACCCTCTGAACAGGCAACACAATCCAACACACGCACACCAGACACACTACCGCCATGTAAGTACTGTACGCGAACAAATTGAACATCGTTATTTCACGAAAAATCTGATGATGACCTACTTAGGTGGAAATATGTTGTTTTAAGGACTATTTAAAATTACCGTTATAATTATTATATTCTATATATAATGACATTAAAAGACTTGGTGCAAGATAACCCAAACAAGGGATGCAAAAATAAAGTTTTTACGTGTATAATTTATTAATATGTCACGCTTTGTGAAGTGCCGGGGCCAATGTATCCTGCGCCGTAGGTACTTCAGATCCGTTAGTTTGAAAAGGGGTAAACAAAAAATACGTCTTTATTTACCAACCCCAGACATACTTTGAGTCATTTTGAGCCCTTAATCCCGTACTGAACTTGCTATCTCGGTATACAGTTAACCATGTTCTTCTAATCCGCTATAGAATATATCATCTTCCTGTCCCTAACCTCTCCCTCCAGTCACATTTATCATCGTTAGGTGGTTTGGATTCTTTGACATTATCATTTATAGTTTACAAATATTTCGCTAGTATTCGAATGAGATGTCTACGTATGGTTCGCTATGTTTATCCTCCTAATTTAAATTTAACTTTGCTTTCATCTCGTCAAGAAGCTATCTGTTTTAAGAAAACTTAAATTTCGTATTTTTTCTTCTGCTTTTGCAACGAACGTGAGGATCGCTGTCACCACCACCACCACCACCACCTTCTTTTTCTTCTTTTTCTTTTCCTTCTTATTTTTTCTTCTTCCTTTCCTTGTCCTTCATTATCACAGCGGTCTTAGTTGCCATCACGTTTATCCTCCTCCTCCTCCCCCTTCTTCTTCTTTTTCTTCTTCTTCTTCTTCTTACTCTTCTTACTCTTCTTCTTCTTCTTACTCTTCTTACTCTTCTTCTTCTTCTTACTCTTCTTACTCTTCTTCTTCTTCTTACTCTTCTTACTCCTCTTAATTTCATGCAGTAGGCCGTATTTGCTGTTACAGTTGCGCTGTTAAAGCTATCATTTCCTTGCAAGCCAAATTCCTTCATTTCTTGATATACATGTCATTTCAGTTTTAGATATTCCATTACCATCCATTTGCAGCAGGCCTGATATCTTTTGTTAAGTGACTTTCTAAAAAAACACGCTTAATTTCGTCATGTTTTTCTCTCTGTTCTACAGTTCTCCATATCTCGGTCTGTTTATGTCTGTCTTGTACCTAGAACCTGCTGTTTTAATTTTTCCAAGATAAACAAGAGGCGATATTCATAAAAGTAAGACTGTTTCAAAGCGCATTACATGGCATGCTTACTTTATGTAGAGATTTATGATAAATTAAATTTTGAATTTACTGGTGACTTCTACTTGTTACAGCAGTGTCATTGCGGACAATACGATTGCTGGATGTGTAGTTTGTATAGGGGAAAATAAATACTTTACGAATTTACTAATTATCCGCTTTAGGAAACGGTCACCTGAGTACGAATACGTGATGGGAGAACGGATCCATAACCATGTGGAAGTGCATTCATGTAGAGTTTAATTAAACGTCAACTGAAGGTATCTTGCTGTATCTGTTTTTACCATAATTCGTTAAAAAGGTTTATGGCTGGGAGGTGGAAAGTCACTGAACCGCTTCTCTACATCGGGACTAGTCGGCGTCCGTATTTCATTTTATTCTAGGCCAGATTAAGCTGCTCCAGATATGCAACAGAAGCAGTAAAGTAAGGTATGGGTAACATACGCGTGAAGTAGGCTGTGTAGTAACTTGTGCAGACTGTCCCTGTATCGATGTAGCATATTCCGTAACAGATCGGTTATGCTAGTGTGCCATTTGAGGAGGCTCTAAGCCAAAAATAATTATAAACAATTTAATCTCTATCGGTCTGATATTTTTAAACTTTCTGCTTATATTACTGACTTACTGGTGTTTGTCGTTCCTTCTCCACTGGCACAAGCATGAAGCACAGTATTATAAACAATAGCTGCTTTTCATGCCATCCGTGGCGAATTTAATGCGGGTAGCAAATTCCGTCGTATGTTATGTACTGTGTTTATGGTAACTCCCTGTTTAAATGGCTGGAGAGTGTATATTTACTCGTATTAATGACTACAATATTGTGTTTTTTTTCATATCTTAATATGTGTGTGAAGTTATTTGAAAGGATTTCCAAGTAACGTGCCTCAGTGTATCGCAGAACTTGTGCACTACGTATGGTGTCCATATAATAAACTGCTTCGGTATCCGAAAGGTAGGGCGTCTCGTAGCCGTCTGTGTTTTACAATGCAGTATTGAATACTGAAATTTTTAGGTGAAAAATAGGGAGTGTTTATTTCGAAATATCTCACATTTAAAATTAAATTATTTGGGCAGATTTATGTGAAAAAGTTTCACCCGAGATGTTCTTGGGATTAAAGTAACATGAAACGAGCATATTAAGGAATTAGCTTATAGGAATTGAATTTTCCACTAACTTACTATGTCAAAAGATTCATTTGTTTTCCAGATCTCTCCTAGCATGTTACTTGTAAGTGAATTAATTATAAATTAGTTATTACCGAAAATCTGTATGTTCTGCTTACGAACTGGCTATCGTGACTGTCGTTTTCTTTATGTATGTAAGTTTCTCCAGGAAAATTGTATGAAGTACCTTAAAACAGACCACCGCCATATCTTTTAGCATGACGTCTCATGTATCTTTCCCAGACGTCCTAGCAGGTAACACTGTAAAAGCGTATTACAGCGTTCTTACAGTGTTTCAGTCATTAGGTAAATTGACCAGTCTTGGGTCGGCTACAGTTAGCATCTAAATATGGCACGTTTGAATCCTGATCTAAGTAATTTGTCGGCAACGAGCTTGTATATAACATTCTTTGAAGTTACACACCAGCATATTTTGTACATAAGACAGTTCAGATTTTTATCGATGCCCAGTGAGTTGAAAGGCTTTAAATTTAACCCATCGAGGCCTCAGACTCGTCGAAATAATATTTAAGTATCCAGTTCATACGTCGCAGACAATACAGTCTCCCTGTTACAAATAACTGAAGTAATGCCTGTTTATCCTGTGAACAGTACGAATCCCAGAAACACACTGCGTGGGCAACATGGCAGTTTTAATACGTTAAATCAGGGAGTACGCAATCACAGTAACCACTGTGCTTTACACTGTCAATCTGACAGTGATACGTAATTAATATAGGCTATTTAAACCGAAATTTTTACTTTACTTCTCGTATTCGATGTTGTATGAGTTTAAAATATCGATGGACTTTGTGTAAGCAGCTGCTGCGTTCTTCTGTTGCTGGGCCTTGGCGACACTCATTGTGTGAAGCAAGCAGTGTCACCTAGTGAACCTTACTTGGGAAGGAACACTGACAGATTCGCTTTCGCAGAATATTATGCATCATTTGCTCAGTGCACAAAGTGAAGCCACCAGAAGGAGCCTGAATGCATCTGAGCGCAGAACTTAACTTGAACGACACGACTGTTGTTTTTCTTTCCACCACAGAATTTCGCGAATCAGCAGTGTTAGTAGTTTGAATTAATCGTCCTTTGTAGTCTGTAATGAATAATTTACAGAGACTGCAAGAAGTTGTGTAGGATTTTCAGTACAACAACCTATGTAGTCTAAGAGTTATTACAACTCAGAATTTTGCGAGTCAGCTGTGTTGGTACTGGTCATTGAGATAAAATTTATACATCTCGATTATCCACCAATAACCTACTCTTCACACTGAACGTGACGAAAATCGGGCGCTTTGTATACTGCAGTATTTATGTCTGAATCTGAAATAGGTGACGGACGGGCAGACACTTGAAATTCGTGATGGGCTTCGTACGAAGGAAGTTTTCCAGCTGTAAAAAGGATATTTTTAATGCGAAATACGAGATTTCATTATGTTCAACTTTAGGTTTTTATTTCAGCAGATGTCCCTGTGTTTGTGTTTGTTGATTTAATCTTGGACTTTATTTGGCCAAATACTCAAATAGTTGGCAATAATAATTCACAAGGATGCCGCAGAATACTTTGTTGCATTCTTGGAAATGTCTTTATGCTATGCAAACCGGTAGGATGAGTCGAATACAGGATTCACTAACAGTTTATATGCTACAGTAAACACTCATCCTGTGCCTCTTAATGGCCAAAATACTTTTAATGGGGGTTCTGAAAACTTCCTAACATCAGTTTATTTGCGTATGACGTGGTGTCGAACCTGAATCATTTTATTGCAATCCTGAAATGAATTTTAATCACCTTATTCTGAAGAAGTACCCCGCCGTATTTATGGTTCTGATTTCTTTAAGGGCCGTATTTGGAAAGTTCACTTGCGCTGTAAAATCTGGTTATTTGTATCAGCAGTAGTTACGAATGCTCGCTGTTTCACTGAAAGAAAATACGTCGCAATATGAAACTTGATAACCCCATGATTACGCTCCAGATTTCGCACGTTATCATTATGTGGCTGTAATTTACATTGAATTTTAACGTAGAAATGTTACTCAGCTTGTAATGTAGATAGAGCTGTCATGGTCAGTTGTTACAGAAATTGTGGTCGCGTTGGGTTTCAGTGGGAGCATGTGTGAGATATTCTTAATTAATATTGTTGATGCCGATTCCATTGGCCGCGCGTTGTAAGGCGTGGGTCTGAGGCCTTTCGCTTTCTGGGATTGTGGGTTCGAATCCCGCCACGGGCATGGATGTTTGTGTCTTATGAATGTTGTGAATTGTCAGGTAGAGGTCTCTGTGTCGGGCTGATCACTCGTCCAGACGAATCCCACCGAGTGTGGTGTGTCTGAGTGTGATCATGAAGCCTCGATAATGAGGATGTCCTGGCCCACTAGGGGCTGTTGCACCATGGGGAAAGATATTGTTAATAAATATGAATCTTTGTATATTTTGTTTTGTTGTTAGATGTTTATATAGATATATACGTAATGTATGCACGTATGTATGTATGTATGTACGTAGGTACGTACACATGTATTTTAGCAAGTAATAATGAACAGGACTAGCTATAATATAGCTGTAAATGCTTGATATCTTGTCGTTATATATGTTGATTTGAGCTGCAAAAAAAGGTAACAGTCTGCAGTATTTTCGAATACAATCAGAAAACGGCAACAAGAGACTGCACTTGAAGTTATGCGTGAGTTGTTTAAGATTTCAGTAAATTCACTGTTAGTAATAGTCTGTTGACTTAACCAACTGCCTTTTAACGTGTCTTCATTTTTTAGCTGACAAAACCTTTCGACCGGGCATCATTTCCAGTATCACAGTTGCAATATTTTTTGCTGTAAATGACGTATTTTGATGTTATTTGTATCATTAATACTACCCAGTATTCATTCTTTTGGACTGCACCATCATTTGGTTTATTAATAACTTACTGGGCCTATTTAACAGGAGCTAAATTAATTAAAAATATTTGCACTGTTGAAGTGGTGTGCTTACGTTCATATCGTTTATGTTTACATATTTAAAAGTTTAAAAATTAATTGAAACTTTATAACAGTATCCGGCACACATTAATGCTAGTAGCGTTCAGGTTTTGTTTTGTGTAGTCACAGGGTCTGCGTCTATCTTATATACGCCTTTACAGGCATGACAGTGCTTAGGTACATATGTTGGTTTTTAAGCGCGTTCGCATGGTTGCGAAAAGCGCATATTACGAGTATCTTCGTCATGTTCTTCTGGCAGTCTGTGCCATGTATCAGTACCGCTCCCACAGGAAGGACTTCCGTGAAATTTGATGTTAGAAACTTTTATGAAATTCTGTTGATAAAATCCAGAGTTTGTTAAAATCTGACAAAAATGTGGGGCACTCTGCACGAAGACGAGACCCGTTTCATATTGCTGGCAGTGACATACGTATCGCAACAATGAATAGAAAGCATTTTTGCGTTTACATGGGAAAGCTTTCAGTGTTTATTATATTGCTGAGCGACACATGTGCGTCAACAATACAAAGGGAAGCCAGTTTTGGCTACGTATGGTAACAATGGTTTCGCGAAGGCGCCACAGTGTTAGATTATACGTATATTCCCAGTTTTGTTTAATAATTGTTTACCGACTTTTATTCATGGTATTCTACTGGTTTATAATTCTGTTACACTAAGTTAAAACCTATGATTTCGTGCATTCGTATTCCATCTTTCATTTGCAACGAAAGATACGACTGCTGCCGATGACATAGTTATGAACAACAATAAACACGTACTACAAGAAGTAACAGGAGGTGTCAGTTTGTTCACGAAGTGATCAAACGTTAAAGGACCAAAAACATGGTAACATAATATAGTGTTAACACATAAAAAAGTATTGTTAAATACGCAAATCAGACATGGTGTCTACAATGAAAATGAAAGAGTGAAGTGGCAAAAAACTTGGAAAGTTGCAATGACAGGAACGAAAAGTGCAGCACGCTCGTGTACAATTATGACATTTACCACGGTATAATATCAAAGGGCAGAACAACATATCTAAAATTGGGGCCACAATAATAAAAACCGGTACGAGTGTATTTGCGTGTAAAATTGAGTATGCGATAGATTCGTATAAAATGAAACCAGAACGCTGTGCGTAATTTGTGTGAAACACTCTTAGGGGATTATAGTTAATTTTTCATTTAGTAAATTAGTACTTTCTGGTTTGTAAATATATATTTATTAACATGTTTCAAGTTTGTTCCAGTATTTCGGCTATGTAAAATTTTTAATATTTATTTCCTGTTGAAGGGGTTTGATGACTTAAGCCATAATCACATGATAATGCTATCCAATGGACAGCTTTAAATAACGTTAAATAATGTAAATAATGTCTAACATGTTAATGAAAGGAAAAATTAGGACAATTGTGACGCTGGGAAACAAGACGAAAACCTTTTTTCAAATAAACAAATGACAGCAGTGTAAAAGGCAGTTAACTAAGTAAATACGTTAGTAACATTTAAGCCATGTGATATGCAAAGAATAAAGTGAGTACCCAAGTGTACACCTAAAGCACCAAATAGACATACGGTTCGCATTAAAATGGATTACAAACTACCTTATTAAGTTTCCTTACACTTGACGGTGTGTTTTGTAGGAAAAAATGTTGCATTTGCACAGATATTGTTTTCTGAGCAGTATCCTGTTGTCATTTCAACAGGTGTAATAACGGTCTTTGGCATAAAATTGTATTTATTTTACGTTTTTCAAGGGAAAGAGTAAAGAATCGCTTCAATTTGCCATCTCTACCGGTTGATGCTGATGGCATCCGGCAACAGGTATTAGTACTCGCCCCATGCCTGAATGTTATGAATGTTTACATGCTGGTTTGGAACTTCTTAGAAAGGCGGATGGATAGCCTTAGGGCCTTTTCTTCTTTGTGGCACCGTTGTAGAGTCCTAGTCTAATACGAGGTTTGAGGACGTCGTGGTGATGAATGTTTAGATCGTAGTTTTCTGGCTTATGATGCTGTGTAGTCTGGTGTGCGGGTTGCGGTGTTTCGCAGGAAGCTTCTGCTTCTTTCTTCCGGGTGTAAGCGACGTTGGCGGCAGCGGGTATCTCCGAAATGTTGACAAGAGCTTGCGAAACTGCACAATGTCATGACCCAGAAGACCACAATTTACTCTAAGATTATTTAAATAAATATTTCTAGCCTTCTGTTACATGGGAGTGGAAGTAGCGTAACCGGTACGACAACTGGGATACGGGCTGAACGGTCTGAGGCTCGAATCTCAGCAAGGGCAAGAAATTTGTCCCTCCTCCGAAACGTCCAGACCGGCTCTGGGGCCCACCCAGCCTCCTATTCAATGGGTACCTTTGGATTTTTAACGGGCGGAGGCCTGGGGAGGGTGATGGGGGGTTAAAGCGGCCGCGGAGTGAAATTTAACCACTCACCTCTATGTAGTGCCCAGGTGAAGAATGAATGGAGCTGTATCTCTTCTCACCTCTATGCCTTCATGGCCAGAACAGGGAAAATTTTACTTTACCTTTTTAGTTACATTTACACTCCATTTTAATTGTCAGGATTAGTTGGACGATGGTTAGGGTCATTACATTATCATCCCTACGTCTGTCATATGCACGTTAACTGGGACTGACAGCTTTAGCAACTTGAGGCAGATGGACATGACAGCGCGTACAGAAATTCTGCAGGATGCTAGTAACAATGTCTATTGTAGGTAATTACTCATGTGTGATCATGCCGGTGTAACAATTGCGTGTTGGAGACTGTGTTCATACTACCGATTGTTGCGCTAAAGTTGGTAGCACTACTACTTCGTGTACGGGATATCCGGGTTCAAATCTCGGCAACGAGACTGACTCTTGTGACATGATTTTTGTGATTCTTCGTAAGTCACTGTGGGTGAAGGATGGGATATTATATCAGACTATGGCACTAACACTTTATCCCCTATCCTTTTCACTTCGTTGTTCACTAATCTTTGGTATAACCGATCATTGCTATGTGTATGTTCCACAACTGATGGCATTATTGGATTTCCCACAAACCCCTCAGTGAAAGCACATATCAGTAGGAAATGGGGTGGCGCGTACAGTATGGTACAGGACGTGTCCAGACATTGCATTATTTTTTATACAGTTAGTTTACCATACTGTGTACTTATTCGGTGCAGAACTGGGTATGTTGATAATATGGCGAGTAATATTTTGATAAATATCAGGTCACCTCTTACTGGCGAAGGAGATTTTATGGGCTGAACATATAGATCGGATTATGAGACAAAGGGGTACAGGGATTTGGAGAAGACGGCTGAGTTCGGAAACTTACATAAAGGCATGTTTTGGAGACGTGGTTTTTAATGTTGCAAAGTGAATGGAACTGCTTCAAAATCGTATCCGATGGGGGGTTTTATAATTAGAGGTGTCGGAACTTCGGATTATAATACCAGCAGTCGAATTACTTTGATTGTAAAAAATAATAGTGTTAGGAAATTTGCAATTGTTACATTTCGGAAATGATAACACTTATCAGTTTATGAACTGGGCATGTAGTTCTGATCTCACAAGTGCATGTAGCATGTCAGCTGTTACGCGAGCAAACAGTCGTTTACTGTCTCCGACTGGTGAGCCGTTTCGTAATACGCCGTGCAGTGTACATTATCTGCTCAGCCCGCATCATGGTACCAACCTTGGAATGGAAGCATCAATCCCCATGGCTATTAGATACTTTGCGCCAGGTGTTTATTTGCCTCTGGCCATTGTATTGAAGAAACGTCTGGGACGAACAAACCTACCACAGTTTTATCATTCTTGCGCTGAGTCTATTGTAAACAGCAAGTATTTGCTCAATTTGTAGAGCTGGAAGCAAAGCGACACGAGCGACTGCTACGACACGTCAAGAAAAGGAAGAAATCAGTGGAGCAATGTCGTTATTAAACATCTGACAGTCGCTCAGACGTTCATTAGTAGGTACACAAGAGACTGACGGTGGTGCCTGTCTTAAAGCGAATGAATCCAGTCCACACATAGCAGACCTATACCAGCTTGACGTTTACCATCCCAGTTGGCGTATGAGTACAAGGTACAAATCTGTACTTCCTCTGAGGGGCAGTCAGTCGGTCACAGCCAATACTTTTCTTTGTTTTTTTATTAATAAGCGACCAGTTTCCTCTTCACAAAGCCATCACCAGGCTCTACATAAACGTGAATGGACAACTCTACATGGGTCGAAGGGGAAGGCTCACAATTGAAAATACCGAAGGTCTATAGAGGAAAACCTGGAAACATAACATACAACGCTAGAGCACACAAGAATGCATAAAATTTTCCCTTTGCGAATAAATTGATGCTGTCATTGGTTATTTAACAATTATACATTTTATGGTCGACGCTCCATATACTTCAGTTTTACGCATCGTTTATTCTATATTCATGTTTTACCTTTTTATACCTTTTCATACAAATATTTTATATTGCATAACCTCTATCTGCGTTGTAAAAGGAGAAAGCCTTCATGTTCATGTAGAGCCTGATGATGGCTTTGTAAAGCCGAAACTGGTCGCTCATTAATAAAAAACAAAAGTGTTGGCTGTAACGGATTGCCGCTCGGAGGAAGCATGGATTTGTACCTCAGACCTATATCGTTCAGATCAACTTTAATATTATCTTTACATCTACACAAAGGAATTATTTAATGGTATCTTCCCTTCAGCTTTTCACATCCTAACTTGTTGCATTTCTTATCTTTCGCTTGCCTTCCAATTGATATTTCCATTTCATTTGCCTTCAGATTATTATGCTAATGATGTGTGTTGAGGGGTATAATTTATGACGCTTCTCGAGGTACAGTTTTCTCTTGCTTCCCGCTTCTTTTTTCCTCTTACATTTAAATATTCCCCGCCCTAAATCTTTGAAAATGGGAGCCCAAGTTTCACACCTACACAAAACAACAGGCAGATTTATGGGTTTGATAGTTTAATTATGTACAGTCAAACTCCCGTGTAGCGCCATTGTTTTTTCACCATAATTTGTGACGGTATATCGAGTCTGGCAGTAAATAGAAGTAATGTGACTTTTTGAACTCCTAAAAGCTACTTTAAATTATAAGAAATGTTAATTACAAGATAAGAACATATTAGAGGAACATTTATTACATCCTGGACGGTGCTTGCTGATCAGGTTCATTTCATCAATGTGAAATATTTCTCAGTTTGTTTGAGCTTTCTTCACTCTAGCTTAAGGAATGGCACTGTTCAGAGCGACACCATTTTGTATTATGTTTCTCGTCACCATTCCTTTCAAAATACTGAACGATCATTTTCAAAACATATATGAGCCTCCTTGGCAGTAATTTTTTGCTGAATTCTGCGTTTTTGTCTGCTGTTTTTCCTTGTTTTACGTACTGCAATAATCCGTGACGCTGTTTGAATCCGTGTAACCATCCACTGCTGTTTGTGAAGTCTGCAATGCTTATCTGCTGTCCAGTTTCTTTGACCCTTTCCTTAATAACTTCATCTCTCGCTGTACCAGTTTTAGCATGTAACTGCCCTATTCACATTGCTAGTGCTTCCTCCAGTTCTTCATGTGTTGCACATTTCAGTTTTTTGTGTTAACACTTGCTACATTTTCCCACTTATGCTACTGAGTACATCACTGACACCTAATACTGCCATTTTTCCCAACCTTCACTAGTGAAATAGGATAGTTAAGAACTTGCTCTGTTGTGACTTTGCGTTTATCCGGTGGTGATTTAACATCCGCATTATCGCTTCTGTCTGCTGTATGAGACCTTCGTCTATAGCAACAGATAGGAAAAGAATTTTCTGCAATTTGGAAAGGAAAACGGAGTCCAGACTTGTATTGTGCCCTCAGTTGGGACGCTTCGACTAAGAGAGCAATAGATGATTCTATCGTAGTTTATATTCCTTTTGTTTCCCAAAGTTCTGTGTCCATGTTCAACTGATAATTTATTGTCCAAAGATCTCTTGCAGGATTCCAAAAGAAAGATGTTTACTGAAATTCTTGGAAGCATCTTCACAATAACCGATTATTTTAGCCTTCAAATTGCCGGTAAAAAGTGAAGAGCATTGCTAAAATCCACAAATCTACTGTTAACAGTATACAATATAATTCTGAAAGTACATTTCTACAGTTCTGCTGCGTCTCGTTGTTTGTAAAGGAATGTACAAGACCACTTGAATCGTGTTCATTGTTACTTCTTATTCCTTAAAATGTTTGTTTCTAGTAACATGACGCTACAACGGACTTTTTAGTGCTGACGGGTACACTTGTATCACCAAAGTCTTTGGCAAATGGCAGCTAACAGCGGTGGCGCTATACCAAGGGTTCGCCAGTATTAATAGGGAATTTCTGTTCACGTGGTTTTGTGGGCGGTGAGGGTGGCGCTGTTTAGGGGAGCGCTGTGTTGGTGTTTAATTGTAATTATGTAGGTGTGTAAATTTCATATTTAAAATGCGGAAAGAAAATAAATCTAATTTATTATGCATCTAGCTGCAGACTACTCTGTATTGGTTTATTCAGCAAGTTGATCTTTTTTCATAAATTTCGGCTTCGCTAGCTAATGTTCGCGTAACAAAATCTGATACATTTTTTCCGTGTAATCCCTTATACCACCTGTTTTTCAGACTCCCAGTTTACATCTGATCTTGTACTCACAGGCCAAGGCCAGGAACTGGCAGTGTTACTGATTGGTGTGTCAGTGGGTGATGATTTTAACAAAATCTATTATGCTTACCGCGCAGATTATAGTGTGTTTCTTTCTGGCCTTCCCCCCCCTCCCCCCGTACAGTTGTTAGTACATTCGTGACGCATTATAGTGTGTTGTATTTGTTGTTGATGATTGTCATTAGTCCCGCCTGAAGGTGGTCATTTAGATGAGATCTTCAGATTGCGCTTTTATATAAGTCGAAAATGGGGGAAGAGTGGGGGAAGAGAAATTCCGTTGAGACTGCACATCTATAAGGAAAGTTTTAACTTATTTTTGTTTCTCTATGATGTCAAGGAAAAACTAAGTTATTTTCCTTCTCATCATGGTGTACAGTGAAGACAAAGAATAGTGACCTGTTGCTTTTTTAATGAAGTTGCGTAATCGTATTTTTAAGTAAAGGTGCCTTTAGACAGGACTGTCGATGCTGGATATCAGTTACAGGATTAAAATGTGAGGTTACGCTTCTTTAGAGGTCTGCATGGGCCTGGGCCAAGCCTGGGTCTGGTAGCATAGATAATGTTCTCTTTAGAGCCAGGTTTGGGGCCCGTTCAAATTATACCAACCATACGTCATACAAGACGTCTCTGGCTTTCTCGGATGATTCTTTTATCGAAAATAAAAATTTGTTCGGAATTGCATTCATCTGACGCTCGTGACCCAGTCAAACTAGCACACAGAGCTGTGACGGTACTTGTGGAATGCGAAGCAAATCTAGAGTTATGATGTAACTGCACGTCTATGTTACGTGGTTATTTGAGAACTGATTTAAAGAAAGAACGTTGGGAATTGGGTTCAGTCGGGCAACCAAGACAAAACAAGACTTGATTTTCTCGGTGCTCTTCGTCGCAAACCCACCCCAAAAAATGAAACAGTTCAAGATAACACCCTTACACATTGGCGTACGGTATCTATGTACCTTGCCTCAAACGCCAAAATTATATTTAACATTTTTAGAGTGTCAAATATTTCATTTGTGTATTATTGATATTTACGCAAGAAAAGAGGTTATACCGACACGAGAGTCAGAACGGATTGCGGGCATGTCGGGTTTTATTCGGACTGGAATAAAAATAAGTAGGGCTTCGGTAGGGTACGGGTAACACATTTGGAGGTATACTTTGTGGTCGGGCCGAATTTCCTGGTTCGGGCCGGAAGAAATATTTCTAAAATTACGACCATTGCAGGATTATATTTGGAATGGCGTGCAGTATGCATATAGAGTTTGGAACTTATGATTGAACTTAAACCGACTATAGGTAGGTCTCTAATATTTGAAGTTTTAACTGCTGTAGTTATAAATACGTATTGTAATCTTCTGGGATCTGATGCCAGGTGTTTTGGGATTTCGATACCAGCTTTCTGGAGGAACCTGTGTGCTAAACTACACTGCACTACATCCCAGAAAATGTATGTTTCTTGTAATCATGTCTAGGTCAGCTGTGGTTTCCATTCATCTTCCAATATAATGTGTGAAATTAAAGTTGCTTGTGTGTGCGCGGTGTAGTTCATACGTGGCAAACAGGCCTGAACCTTTGCCAGTAGAAGAAGGTGAGTGGTTAGCTCCACCCTCTGGCCGTTTTCCTCCCGGCAGAGAACTCCTGTACGTACTGAGTAGGAGGCTGTTTGGCCCCAGAGCCGGTCCGGACGTTTTGGAGAAGAGGTCTTTCTCCTTAAATGGGAAGCAAACGATGATTCTCCTTTTGTTCGTTCCTTTACTTACTATAACGACTATGCTGTCCCAACTCCGTCAGTGCAATGTGTAGCGTGAAGTGTTTGCCAGGGATAACGCAGCTGGAGCGTGAAGCTGACATCTTATCATCTAGTGTCTAATTTGGTATGTGTATTTCCCTGTGTAGCGCCGACATGTAAAAGTGCTTACGTACATTGACAATTGTAACACTGTAAGAAACTTGTGATTATTCAGTTTTTGGTGAGGCTGTACGAGTATGAACTTAAAATGGTTTTCGGAGGAGTGGGACGGGAGTCGTAAGGATGGTACGTTTTGTGATGAAGAAAAAAGATGGCCTTAAATCACGAGGAAATTACGAGACTTGCATAACGGCTTTCTTTATTCGTTTCACTTACACTCGGCCGTAACATGCAGCCTCAACTTTACTGAGGTACGACGCACAGATAGACGTTGTTACAGCTTCTGCCTTCTTTTATTTTCTTTTGTGAAAAACATTAAAATTTCCCCTTTTTCTTGGGTCGTTTAATGTTTAAGAGAGCAGAGCGCTGTGTTGCTTACACGCTTACATTACCATAGTCATAAGTTTATCACGAAACTGTTTTTATTTCTTTTATTTTACGCACGAGGGAAGCCAACATTAAGCTTCGTTGTTAAACAGCTTTCATTATATTCCCTTCTGTAATGATTTTCATTCATAACGTGAGAAAATGTTTATGATGTCATCAAGCCCTTTTGTATATGGGGCAGGGGGCAGGATTTGTGCATTAAAGAATGTTACCGGGTATCAGATATAGGCCTACAAGTGGTAGGAATATAGCCTGTCTTCCTCTCCTTGACTTGGCCTACCAATTAGCATGGAACCTTGTAAATAGTAGAGAAATGTTATAAAAGTGTACAGGGGCATGGTAAACTGCAAATACACTTGTAGTACAAAAACACTAATCACCAACAAATGCACAAAGAGAGTTTTATCATCAATCTTAACACACTCCTACATGTTTCGACCGAGCTGGGTCATCATCAGGGAAAACTTTTTTGTTATCGTTACACTAAGGATGCACTTTACAGTTGAGTGAGAGTGTGCTGGTGACTGTGTACTGCGTTGTTTTTGGAGGCGTGAACTCTCTGCGGTCCCGGCCTGCAGGCCGGGACCGCTATAAACGTGACGTTGAAGTGCTTTCGTGTAGCCATTGTTGCTGTGGAAAAGCAATACGTATAACATATTCTGAGTGTGTGTCTGTAGCCATAGTTATCCAGCATGCAATGTGCATGCGCCGTATTATATTTTCATTTATGGTGTTTCTATGTCTGCCATATTTTCCCACATTATCTCTTAAACGGCACGATTTTCGGAAAAAAAGTCATTGAACATAAATTGTGTGTTTGATTTTCTCTAGAAAGGTTGTCTGAAACATTTCTCATTCTAACAATAACTTAGAGACATAAGTGCCCGTTCTTCTTGGCAGATTTTAATGAAACGTGACTTTTCTCGAAAGACTTTCGAAAAATACTCCAGTGGGAGCCGAGTTGTTCCAAACGGACGGACGGACGGACGGACGGAGGGCGGGCGGGCATGACGACGCTAATAGTCGCTTTTCGCAAATTTGCGAACGCGCCTAAAAATGTTGCCATGAGTGTGTGGTTTATGGGTGTAACATACTCCAACGAACAGAAGTGATGTTAGAGATAGCGGGCACGAGGAATTGTCTATTGAGCCACATTACACCGCTGTCAGATTAAATTTGTCGGGAATAAGATCTTCTGTGCCGTTCTGGCTCTGTGAGCACGAATGCCATGGTTGAGGGCCTTTTACCGCCGTCTGTTTTGCTGGAGGTCCTGGGTTCAAATCTTAGACCACGTGACGGAGTAGTCTGACTGAAGTTCCCGTTTTTGCTCAGTCTCCATGTTAAATACCAGGATAGCCCGATAATCTCTCAAATGAAGTCATCATTGTATCCTTCCACGTCCTTTCCACTTCATTGTACACTGTTCGTCCTATCATCCGGCGCTGTGGATTCTGATTTATTAGGCGTCGTTAAATAAATCGCAAGTAAAAGATTGCATGGAGAAGGCATTATATGTGTCAGTCCAATATTTCTGCTTTCTCTGCCGCTCTTTGTCCCTTCTCTTATACACGTTTTCCTGTTTTCCTACTTATTTTCCGCTATCGACCTTCCTTTCTATTTCTTCTTGACATTCCTTTCCGTAATTTGTTCTTCGTCTACTCCCGTTTCAGTTCAGTTCATTGGGAGCCGGGACTCCTTAGTCAGTATAAAGACCAGCCTGGACAACGGACGTACCCCATTGTACAGGAGGCCGAGTGGGCCTGGGGGCCCGTCTGGTCGGCCACAGAAAATCTCGCTAACCGGGGTTTGAACACCGAACCCACTCTACTATACGATAACATACTATACTGTACTGTACTGTACTAAGCTATACAGGACTGTGCGATACAGGGCTATGCTATACAGCAGGATGCTCTGTGTCGTCAGTACATTTCCACTAGACCACACGACGTCACATACAAAAGACTGCAATTTTTATCCAATAGGCCGTAGAAATGTTTTACAATGTTATGTAAAGCTTGTACTGGTGCAGCAGGAGGTCCCTTTGAACAACTATTGTGATCATGAAAGATGATCTAGTAAGGAGGTGTTTTTTGCACTTTAAAGTGCACAGAAATGTGTATTATGTTATATTAACCCTTTACAGACGAAGCGTATCTGTTTTATATAAGGACTCAGTGCCTACCGCACTGTAAATACTCTTAACTTCGGTTATAAAAACCAATCTCTTAATTTTTTATAAGGCAAAAGTTGCTGTTTGTTCTGAGATCCGTACAAAACACATAAACGCAATGTGGGCACCACGTAGAATTTTTTAATATTAAACCTGGTCGTATGTAAAGTTACCGCTAGGCTTTGAAAGGTTAGTGAATGCATACAGTATAATGTTCCGTTTGGTAAAGTGATTTTTGAAGAATTCTACAGTAATGCCGTGCTTTTAACGTCGTGGATCCAACCGTAGTTTTGTACCTGATGGTTTTACGAGTATACAGGTCTCATAAAACTTCAGAAGTATCACCAACAGCTGAGTCTCTTAAACGCATTTCACATTAATAGTCGATTACCATTAACTTAGACGGACGTCATGTTGGAGTTGTTTGTAACAGGGAAGTGTGCTGGGTACTCACCGAAGTTTCCAAGGTCGCTGATGATGGAAGCAGGAAGATTCTCTGAAATGTGGGTACACTACTACCAGACTACACCTCGCCACATCCCAGAAGACACGCATCTTCATAATCGCTATATCCACCAACAAATGCGCATAGTAAGATAAAACTTATACACGTGGAGCGTGTTTGATGTATATCGTGTTAGGCGGTGCAGTGTAGACCTGCACTCCACTTGGACTGGATCCTCTTGTATCACACAAGAAAAAATCGGATGTTTGTATGCATGCTCCATACCGCACCTAAACAGACATGAACTCTTGCTTGGAACTGGTCATTTCTATATAATTTTAATATCAACAATATTGCAGTTTTATACCTATCAATTTATATTTTTTAGTTATAATATTTTAGTTATTTTAATGCCGGCATTATCCTACCTAGATTAACGTTTTGGGCTTATATGCCTTTGTACTTGTAAATGCGTCGGTGCCGAAACATGTAGGAGTTTTTTAAGCCTTATGTATGAGTTGCATCTTACGTGCATTTGCTGGTGGGTACGCTGATTATAAGAATATGCACGGTATGACTAATATCAAATTAGCCATCTTCATAGTTATCTTCTTCAGAACCTCAACGTCACCACTTAGGTGCAACACGCGTAGTTTCTTCGCATGCTTTTTTTTTACTTACCTCGAAAACCGTACTGGAAATTGTTGCGTTGCACATAAAATTTGTTTTATTTTTCCTACAAGTTTTACCTTAACATTTGTCGCCCTGATAAATGTTTAGCGACTTAAACTCGAGAAACTCATACAGGTCTTCACGTAATTAAGGTAAGGTCCGCTTTAAAATAAAATTTAAACATGTCCGCACATTGCAGTTAAACCAGCATCAGTTTCATGGGAATCCATTGAGCGGTTCGAGAATTATTTCATGCGTACCTTCGGACGACCGGGTGGAGTGATTCTAAAACTGGGTAAGCTCTGACTTACTCCCTAAGCACCTTCACCTACAACTTAAGGTCTGTAGATCAAAGGTCGATTATTCCACCTCCCAGTTCTAACCATGGATGTTTCTCTGTGAGTAATAATATTCAAGTTCGTTTTTTGTTTTCTTGTTAACTGAGCACGATTGTTACCGAACCCGCATTGGACACGTATAGAAGGCGGTGGGCTGAGACCGTGGGAACGAGGATGTAGGCTTTGGTTGCGCATCAGCGGCAACAATGCGTCTGGGAACATAAGAATATCGATACAGCATTAGAATCCCACCCAGTGAGATTGTATGCAGAATGCGGAATTGCCGGGTTTCGTTTGTTGTAGTAATATGAATATAGTCCCCGCCCTCAAATATGTGTTACATGACTCTTTCCCAGTTAAAGCACTGAAAAGCGGCGTTATTCTTTTACATTGTTACACTGTAACGTTGTTGCTTAGTGTAACGAAAATCGGACGGTTATACCTATGAATATGATTATATCCTTCATGTTACTTCGATATACGTCGCCTTTCATGGGCCTGCATTGCTGTCGTAAGTTGGAGCCTGCTTGTACTCAGATTAGTGAGAATCAGAACTTCAGAGTAAGTACAATAAGGACAAGCGAAATGTATTTCACATCCGTTATTTTATTGAAAAGGAGTACAAGAAGGCCGTACCAAGGCCCAGGCCGTTATTTTCCGGCCTCTCACAGCGAAGACCCAAGTTCGATCCCAGACCAGTTTATGGGGGATTTGTGTTCGACAAGATGAAACTGGTACAAGTTTCTCTTCAAAGCTTCGGTTTTGACCTGTCAGCACCATTCTACCATTGCGCCATACTCATATTTCATTCATCTACTATCGACGCTATATAAGCTAAGCAATTGAAAGTCTTTATAAAGGAAACTCTTCCGTCTGTTACCCAAAAGTTGAAATTTTTTCCATTAATCTGTCTCCAGGTAGCAGTCATTCTTCTGGAACAGATTCACTCAACAGGTGGATGTGAGTGCCGGAAAAAGTAGTTTCATATAAAGTAGTCGAGAAGTACGTACCGCACTATCCTTATTGCCGTCTGGACCTTTTCCTGTAAAAAGCTCTCCCTTAAATAATAGTACCCCTAAGTCTATAAATCTGTATTTCAAAAATTTTTCAAGTGTATGGCTTGCATATTCATAGTATCCGCGAAGAGCTGATCATCGGAAGTGTCTGTCATGTACGGAATCGGTGGCTAGATTTGGGAGACATCGCATTTTTGCGCTGAAATTTTTTCTGCTATGTACTACTAGAAAATAAAGGCCTAAGAAAATTAAAGAGCAATAGATTTACCGGACTGCTAAATGTGAAGAGAGATCGGATGATTCTGCTTTGTCCACAGTTTTAGACTATGGAAAGAAATGGATTTGGCACAGTGACAGAATGCAGAGGGTTACTCTGTCCATTTGAGTGATGACGTATGGACAGTATGGAACAAAAAACCGAGGACAGTCGCTGCATAGACCATTAGAAAACTGATGGCGGAACTAGGTAACAAAAAGGGCCCACTTCTTGACACTTTACTTATGACTGTGACGCTGATGAAAAGAAAAGTAAGACAAAATTCTTTGTTCTTAACAATAGTGGCGTCAGCTGCCTCGGCCATATCAATCGCAGTCAGAAAATGTCCAAAGGTTACAAATAATCATCAGTGTGTGCGCTCATTATGAAGCGCGAACAAAGAGGAAAAGGTAAATCGCTGTGCTCGTTATTTCTTTGGACACTTATAATTACGTATCATCAAATTTTTGGGACAAATTTTTCTCTAGCTCTTCAGACAGGAAGCAAGGATACGAGGTCACTCTTTGAACTTTTCTTGGTGCAGAAGTGGATACAGCGAGCTCCGGTTCCTTCGAGTTAAATGCCTTGAATTTAATTAGTTAAAATGACTTATTTATTTTTACTGTAAGAAATGAGGTTACAATACTTATACGCAGTTCATACCTGCATCTCTTGTATGACGACAGATTTTTATTAGTGTTCTGAATATGAATACAAACAAAAGTGGAAGTTTTTTGGGCCAATCATTTCGTATGAATTGCTTAAATACTTACATTAATAAGAAGTTCACACAATTATTCTGGAATGTGTTAGTGTTTAATGCCATCTTTTGCTCTCACTTCCAGATTGTCGTATTTGTTGGAGCAGTGGATGAAAACTGAAGGGTCAGACATAAAGTTGGTGTTGTGATTGAAATACCCGTAGTTGTAGATCGCAGTGTCCGCTGGTTCACACAACTCGAAAAATAATTGATTGGTACATTATCATCATCATGGCTTTGACCAGAGGCTGAGTCCGTACATTTCTCCTTGAGCAACGGACCAAGAGTGAATGCGACATTTTTGGTGTACATGTGTAATAACAAGAGTAATCACAATCCACTGAATACAATTGAAGATGGAAAATCAAGACGTACAGCCAGATACACAGTCTTGTCAATTGACATATATTTGATGCGAACTTCTCATGATACCTATCATACAGGCAGGTGATTTTGTATTTAATCTCCTGTACAGCGTTCGCCTTAGAAAAAAGTAATGGACCCCCTCTTTTCTTTTCATGTAAGAGCCTGATATCTCGATATGTCTGCTGGAAAATGTCATCTGGCAGTCTTTAAGAAGGTATGATATAGGGGTTGTTAATTAGAAGGTGAAAATTGAGAGAAGTTAGCATTGCGGTGATGCGTATACTTGTATACGAAAGATAATCACATCCGGTGTCTTGTCTGACTTCATGGATAAATTCAGTACATATTGTGGGACAAATTAGCGAGAATAATTGTGTGACGTCAGCTGTCATTCGTGTTCCCGAAGTGCACGTCCTGGACCTAACCGCGTACACCGGACAACTTTATTTGCAAAAATCATGTGTTTCTTCAGGTTCTCTTTTCAGATGCTCGGTTGGCGACATCATCAAGCCGTGACTTTCTTCAACACCTTATAATCCTTCGCAGATAATAACCGCATGACATTTCATTCGGCTGTACAGAACTTCTGCAGCTGGCAAAACGTTGCGTAATCGAGCCATGTGGATGGCAATAAATTCCTGGGCATATATTCGGAAGATAGTTACCAATTCGGTTGGAAAAGAATTAAATGCAAGTTTTATGTTCGTTTCACTTAAAGCTAACGAAAGAAAATAGACACGATGCAGAGAGTCCTTACTGGTTTCTGAATCGTTTGAATAATTCCATAGTACTTTATATTATTAATGTAATGTTAATATCAACTGTAATGTATGGAAGTGTAACCACGCGGAATTTAATTGTTTAAATTTTATAGTTGATGTTAATGTTACACTTTGAAATTAAGTTTGGGATAGAAGTTAGAATGAGTGGTTACACGTGCTAACAACAGGAAGGCTGTATCAGGTCTTATCCTCTTAGCAGTGGCAACTGTTTGTTGAATTTGCGTTACGCTGTTGCTAAGCGAATTGAAAAGTGCTGATTTGGTAAGTTTTGTGAGCGCGTGTGGACTATTCGCACCGACGCGCAGCACCTTTGGTCGCCGAACTTTCATCGAGACAAGATGTAGAAATCAGCGCTAGAAAAAGAAGTTTCTAAAGTGAGCGTGATAACACTCATATTCTTGTTCATTCCAGGTGAGTTGTGTAACGCATCCAGTGCCGTGTTAATGCCATTTTGGTTGAGAATTGAAATACTTTGTTTATTTTGTTTGGAATTCAAAAGTAGTGCAGTATAATGGACGACTAGAGGGACCAGATGATCCAGCCTAGGGTAGTTAGGAAACCCCGTTTGGATAAATAAGGCGTATTATGTTTGTGTGTTTTCTTGATATATATGTGTAGTCGTTATAATGAGAATGTATACTATTCATATTTTATGTTGAAAATGTAACCGGTGTTGTGTCTGTGGTCCGCTGGGACGTAAGTGTGCGAAAAGTGTAGCTGTAACCTGAGCCAAGTGCCTCCATGATTAGAATGATGAATATTTATGTGAATAGGGAACTGTGATTGGGGATACGGTATTTTAAAATTTATTGAAATTAAGAAACCTTGTCTGTACAGCCTTGGGAGATTTGGTAACCACTAGAGTAAAGATTTTGTGATCACAATTTTAGTAATATCACGGGAGCATAATGGGAATTGAGACACAGCTGCATTGTTAACCATAAACCTTGGATAAATGGTAAATTGAATTATTTCGGTTAACATTCCCATCGGTGGTGGTAGTGAAGTGTTAAGCAGTGACTTAAAATTGAAGCATTGAGTAAGTTATAAATGGAGACTTATGTAAGGGATAGCAGTTGTCAGTTATCTGCTAAAATTACAAAACTGACTGGTGACAGCGATACCGAGAGTAGAGTAAAGACAGACCCAGCGGGAGCCTTGTGAAGCTACGTTACCAGAATGACCGCTCCTAGTTTAGTGAGATAGGCTAGACAGGAAGACCTCACACCTAGAGAGGGCATTGTACAACATACAGCATAAATTATATACACACGTGAGGTGTCTTCTAAATATATGAAAGCATCTTTTGTGGGATGTTTCCTCCGTAATTACACGAATTGTCTGTCATCTTGTTCTGTCAAAGGAATAAACATTAAGATGGCAAATGATGTGTACGGAGACAGCCTCCGTTTAGACTACGTTTGTGAGTGTTCCTCAAGCGAAAACAGCGTAACAAGGGGAGGACACCATAGGTACGTCTTCACCTTTCCGTACCCCAAAACAGTGTATTCGAGCGTGAGAAGGGGTGAGAGTAAATGGTCTGCAAGAGTATTGGAGGCTGAACACATGCGTAGTCTACAAAAATGATTTTCCTTGATGTAAGGAAAGCAGAACCTAAACCCGGGCATATTCAAACCAATACAAGACATTCGTACGAGATTTTAGGTTCTCGTGGCGATGCCTGTGAAAATTACTGTCTTCTGGAATGTGATATCATGTAATGCCGTAGATGGATACCAACGTTTCGCAGGAACCTGCTGCCTCCATCTTTAATGTCGGATCTACTTTGCAGCCGGAAGTAGTAAGTTTCTCCGAAACAGAGGTAGCTGTCTGTCAAAGTACACGGCGTCACATCTCAGACAGCAGTAGTCAAAAAGACATGCATAAATGCTAAGAATTCGAAGCTCAATTCATTTGGGTTGCAGTATCGTTAATTGATTTCTAGAACCTAATAAAACTCGTATATAAATAAGGTAGGCAATGTACCTATAACCTAAGAATGAGATGCGTTCGTATCTTTGCATATTGGACTTTCCTTGGCTGGTCATGCCATTAATCCACTGTTGTCACACTTTGTTCTTGTTCATAGTTGTGCAGTGTAATCAGTACTACTACTGGCTGTCGTTACACTTATATGCCTATGCTGATTTTGTCTATGTTAACTTTTCTGATCACACATAACTTCAGGTTTTCACGCCGTCGAAATATTCTGCAATTACTGACTTAGAAACAATAGTTCATTTCATAAGCTATCTACGACCATATGTCATCACATTCCTAGAGATAATCAGTAAATATAAGTATTGTGTTTGTGATTTCACCTTTTTCTTTTCGTTAATTGTGCATCATGTAAATCGCATGAAGAAATAAGGCAGACTTATATCGATTATTATCGTTATCAATTACTGTTGGTGGAAACCATGGTAAACGCTAGTAAGCAAAGAAGTCATAAATGTAGGTAGGTCTTCATCTAATTATTTTTGTCCGATTTTAACAAAACTTGGATTTTCTCGACAGATCTTATTAACAAACCACCAACACAAAGTTTCACGAAAATCCGTCCGGCACGGGCCAAGTTAGTCCATGCGGACGGGCAGATATTGCGAAACTAATAGTCACTTTCCGTAACTGTGCGAACGCGCCTAAAAATTGCTAATACAAAGTGCCCCATTGTAAATGATTCTGAGTCAGGTAAAAAAATTCACGTCGTTGAACCAGTTTTTCCTTGAAAGTGTCATATGTGGTCTTCTGATTTAGTCTGGCGCTCCTCAGACTGTTTGTCGCGAGCATTTGCTAGGTGTTTGGCGATAAATTTGACCATCCATGACGCGATTAACTAGCTAAGTACTAAAATTGTCATGGAAGTGTAGATCGCTGAAAAGCTTAACCTCAAACTTGCATTTGGAGGGAGAGGGAGAAGCGTTCGGCATGTGCACACGCGCGTCGTGTACGGTCGAAGTACCCAGTTGCTACCTAAACAACATGATAAAAAGTAACCCCATTCGGTATGACAATTTTTAATAATAAATGGTTTATTTATGCTTATTTATTTTTATTTCATTAAAGTTTTTTAATTCTCATGAAAGTGTGTCACGTTTGTGGACGTCGTTCTTCATATAGTTAGTCAATAATATCTTGTAGTTCGTTGAGCTGTCCACTCTGTGTTCACTGGACACCATCTTGAGCCATACTAACCCATTTCACTCCCTAATCCGTATTTCTTTTAACATTCACTTTAATATTGTACTCCCTTTTGTGTCTGAATATCTTAAGATTGTCACAAGTATTTCTCTAACATCCGCTTCCGCATATTGCTCCTTTATTCCCGTGTTTCCAGATGACCGCGTACTTCTGAACAATGTTGTGTCCTTCATCCCTGTTTCCACAGTCCGAGTTGACATAGGCCTGTTAAGTAAATATAACTGTTAAAGTATTGTGAGTGCGACGTATTGAAGAGAGCAGCTGCACTAATACTTACGTATTAGCTGTTGCTAATACACTTGACTGGTCCCCCCCCCGGAAAGACGCAGAACGGAGGTGGAGAGTACTCCTGTATCCAGCACTCGACCTTGACTGGTGTCGGCCAGTGGGGAATTTGCCGGGTAGGTTAGCCTTTATCAATGTATTCGATACCCGCATATTTTTCTAGCTCACCTCCTCATGTCACACCACGTCGCATGTTTTGTTATTGTTATCATCACCCTTGCTGCTTCAGGCTCTAGGGACATTTGCTTGTTGCTCCCGCAGTTTATGTGGCCATTTTTCCTAACGTTCAGTTTTCCTTTTGTTTGTAGCAAAAAAAACTGACTCTGTCTTCCTTTAAGCTCCATTCCTTATGTGTGGAATGCTTTGATGTGCCTGTAATCTATCATTTTTCGTTTAATTATATGTGATACTGTTAAGTTGTGTGTGTGTGTGTGTGTGTGTGTGTGTGTGTGAGAGAGAGAGAGAGAGATTGTCCATGTTCCTAACGATATTAATTTTCCTACCTTATAATTTTGATTTAGATTCATACAATTTTTAATACGCCTTACGGCTCGCACGGTAGTTTAACGGACGTGCAAAGTGCAGGCAACAGGCAACAGCGGAAGAGTATCGGATAATGTATTAGCAATATTAAAAATTACTCTACTGGACAAGCGCTGCGCGTATGACGTGTAATGAATGTGTGAAAAATATTAGGACAGCAACAGTTTAAATAAGAATGAGTTACATGTGCCGATGAGATGAAAGATCTGGTATGTCACCCCTGTCCCATTATCTAATTCGGGGTGCCGCAAAATAATTATTAAATACATATACATTTTGTGTCAAGCATTTTATATTTGTTATATTGAGGCGACATGCTAAATAATATAGCCACTATTTCTAATTGGTCGATAATACTGACTATAAAAAGTAATGTAGGCTACCAGCTGCAGTTGTTCGATACACGGATATTCATGTCTCTACACTATCTTCCCCTAACGGTCTGCCATGTACAGTTACACCTGGCCGATGGTTCAGGTAAAATCGAGACACAAGTGAACAGTCATTATGAAGTGTTGTGTCTTTCGTCATGACTGTGTACGTTCGTATAACCCACCGTGGAAGCTAACCAACCCTCTACTGAGGTACGGAGTACCCTGTGAAAAAGCAGTCTGCCACTGCAACCCAATTCGAGCTTTGTCCTTGTGGAGGCGCAGCTGCAGTTCTTAACCTTCGGTAGTACTGAAGACGGGTTATTAGCGTCACGCTGCAGCTACTTTATCCCGGAAGAGGCGAGTTGTCCAGCCTTTGGAGAGGACGCTGGACGCTCAGGCGAAAATGTAGGTAAGTCTCCGCTCTATCCGGAAGCCGAACCTCGATTCTACGATTCCACAACACAGTCACTGTCCTGGCTGGGCCACTGCGACCGCTCCGGCTGGATTATAAGCACAAACACCTTTTGGTTCCGTTTCCAGGTAGCTCACTTGCGTGTACTCTCGAACTTCAAGGAATATGCGTGGTGATTCAGATTTACTTATCACATTTAACAAGACATAAACCCATGTTTAATAAATACTTAGTTATCAACATTTTTTCTTACAACGTACTGAGTATAGAAACTTCTGTATAGTGGGCGTGAAGGTTAGTATCAAACACAACACCTACGAAAGCAAACATATTCCATCCTGTCTCTAATAGTAACAGCATGGCGCCTACTACCCATTTGGCACAAGAACTAAATTCATAAAAAGATGAAGTAAATTTAGATTTATAACAAATATAATAAATGGTTATACAACCTTTTCTATTGAGTCATAGTCTTTAATGTAAAAATGAATGTGGCCTGCCACAACACTGCAACATTCTCTTTAATGGAAACTACTTTTTATATCAATAAGCATTATTGCACAGGTGCACATCGAGAACGTTTCCTTGGAAGTGGAGGGGCTTACCCTGAGCCTATATATAATTTGTGTTTGATTTTAAAAGTTGTGTTATAAAAATCATGTCATAAGTGTAACTGTAACATAACGCTGTTTGCAGCTGCACTTATGTACGTGGAAGTATAAATACATGATCGTGATCGACCCACCTAATTAAAATCACAAAATCTTATCTTCTTGATTTATTTAATTTCATCTAACACATCCGAAGTTTATTATTTTCTTTTTCAAAATCCTAATGTGCTAGTCATCAGCCAATTTCAGTGGCTAATTTCGACTGAATGGCAGATCACATAAAGTGTTCCATATTATCATGTCACAAAATGCGTGTGTTTCTAAATTTCAATTTGGGGGGCAGCAGCCCGGCAGCCTCCCTCCCCCGCCCCTTGGCCGCGCCCGTGCTGTAGCATTCGGGTGGTAAGGCTGCGTGTCGACATTCTGAGCCCTGAACTGTGAGGTCGACAAGTATGGAGATGTCAAACGAAGGCCGTTGTTCTTCACTAAGTGCTTAGCAAGCGGTGTGAAGTTCTTCTGTTCGTCTGTTGATGTATAGCTTCCCCGTTCTAGTCAAACGGTTGGTACGGCACTGATGACACTTTATCAGCTGCAGAGTTGTTAAGTAAATGAACTGCATCCGACTGAGTCAGACAGCATTCGAAGCATAGGGAGGCCAACTGGAATGTAGCGTCACAGCGTAGAGCAGGACCTGCAATCCTTGTAGGGAAGGAAAGAACGCTGGATAGAACCACGGAGGAACATGGTTGAGCAGATCAAGATCCGCACCGTGTTGTAGCAGCATATAAGATGATGAAGTGCTGTTGAGCGCCAGACGAAAGTGTAGTAACACGGCAGCTTTGTAAAGAATAAGTGTCCGTGGCTATTTCGAGGTATTAATTTGGTCCTCGCGTGGCCAGACTAAGAAGAATATTTTTAGGGCACTCAGGTTCCCTGCCGAAATTTGAACCGGGTACCCGCCAACAGAAGTCATGAACGTTTGACTGACTATTTCCTTGAACGCCGGAGGAATAAAGTAAGTTAAATGTTACTGTTTATTACTTCTAAATCCTTTCTCAGAACTTCGTTGACAAAGCCAAAGAGTCAAACAGTTTGGATGATTTACAGTGTCTATGTTTCATGATTGTTCTTGTGACGATGTACAGTGTCAATGGCATCGGTTTTGTTGGTGCGTTTTACGGGTTCTTTCTCGTTGCGTTTGATTCAGAGCTTTGTTTCTCTTCCTGTCTGCTCATTCAGGGACAGAAGCTCTGGGCGCCTTTCAAAATGTGTGCTTTGAAATGACGTAACAGGCTGGTTTTGTCGTAACGCTCAGAAGTAATATTCGGAAGGCTCTCTGTCTGAATCTTTGCCCGATTATCAGGTTTCCTTATTGGGCTTTTCGTGGTATTCTTGTTTATTCATCTGAATGTCGGGATATTAGTCTGATATAGGCCAGCACTCCCTGCTTCAGAACTCCACCTACTCGCCATTAATAATCATCGTTTCACCGTATTCCACCTCCTATACCCTCTGAAATTTTTCCGCGTAATTAAATTGCATTACGGTATTTAGAGGTAAATGTGTGTGTGTGCTTACTCGCAACATTATGAAGGCGAAGAAAGTCGCTTGTAACTTTGGTACTTAATGGCGGTGATGTGCTTCAAGCGTCGGCCGTCTTATCCTGAGGAATAACTTTAAATGATAACTAGTAAAACTGAGTGTAATAATAGCACACTTTTAACATTGAACCGTTTTCGTAATCCGTTTTATTAGATTGTTTACGCCCTTTGATTTTCGTGAGGATGTTTAAGAAAAGTGTGCTGAGGAGAATATTTGGAATATGAGCGGGAGAAAGTGATGGGAGGCTAGTAAAAGTAACATTTTGAGGAATTTCTTGATCTTACTCATCAAGTAGTGCTGGAATAGTCAAATGAAGAGGCCGGGGGGGGGGGGCCACAAATGCGAAAGGCATAAAAAACATTGCCAGTTAATCTGAAAAGAATATATCATTTAAGATGACTGCTTACGAAGTGGAGGGTAATATTAAGGCGAATCTGAAGAAAACTGTGTATGTGAAGATTCATGTATCTTGAGTAAAGGGGTCAAGCACAACGTCTGTAAAACCCGGTAACGAACTTTCGTATATCACAAGCAGCGGGAACATTCTTGACTCTTAGCGACTCATACCTTCTCAAGAATTCTGCTGTTGATTTTCAGTGACATAGGGACACGTTTTTCTCCTAGCGTTTTAACTTTCCCGTACTTATTAGCATTCATCCAGTGTTCCATACTCATCTGTCACAAGGGGCCGGTGCGATAGGCCCACCTGAAACCGTAGAACAAGGAACTAAGTCTCAATCCACTGCTGAAAGTAAATAAATAGTTATATTCATTTTCAGACCCGCCTGAACCTATTTACAGATGTGTAGACAAACTGCCCGGACGGTAACGTCAATATGCTGGTCTGTACAATATGAATGACCAAGCACTGTAGCAACCTTAAGTACTTCAAATTCAGCCAGAAGGCTCACCGCCACTCTGTACGTTCGGGTATACTAAACTGGGGTGCGGATAAGCAGAGACAAGGAAATGAAAGGGGATGAGGGACGCAATACAGTGCCCTTGGTTAAATGGAGTGAACAGTGTGCTTTTCTCGCGGTTGGCGTAACCAGACCTCTGCTCCATTACTGGGGAGAGAGAGAAGACGGTTGTGTGTACTAAGGGGGTTACTTAATTTGTGGGGAACGTTGGAAGAGGAATGTTAGAAGCCATACTGTTATAAAATGAATGTGACTTCTCAGAGATATTACCGAATTTGACTGCTGCTCTCTTGTGTGTTTGGTCGGTCTGCTGAGTAAATGCTGGGTCTGGATGATTAAGTTAAGCATCTTGCAGTCTAAGCTCGTAGGAACATATGTATGTGTAGGTAAATTTTATTTCTTCGGTTGCCGGGCTACTCCTGGTCTCCTACGTGCCTGTCCCTCTATTTAAGTAACTGACGATTATATGAATAACTGTGGCATAGGCAATACCTTCAGCAGTTACTTATTAAATAGGCGAATAAATTAGCTGCACATGTGGGATGTGCCTTGCTTTGATATTCTGTAGTAGGATTTTGCAGTGCCATTTTTTAAGTTTACTGTGTCCGTGAACGTCGTATCGCGTTACAACTTTTAAAGCTGAAAGGAGTTCGTTTCCGCGTTGCGATTGCAGCTCCTTATGCTCAGACAGGCTACATTTCTTACTTTCCCGTGCCGTTTAAACCTTGAGTCACATTATGAGTAGGGTCCCGGTCATTACACAGGAAAAATTCGAGTATTCTTTGCCTATTTTTAAGTGCTCTTTTCGTAGCAAAGTTTATGCTCAAGTCACGGAGCGCTCATGTGAGCGCCGGCATTCTTTGAAAGACTGTTTGACCCAAAAGTAAAAGCAAAATAAAGAGCGCTCGGATGACGCAGGAGCTTCCAGTGTGAATGTTTTACGCAAATCCCTTACCGTGATCTGACCTTGGGCTTACAGGGAGCGTACCTCTAGTGCGGCGAGCCTCTGTATGTTCTAGTCTTGTGTTCCCTTTTAATGGCCGAGGTATGTGCTGATCCTTTCAGATTCAATAAATAATAGCAACAAGTGAGCGACTGTCCTGCGGGTAAATTACCTGTTAATGTCTTCACTGTCATTGTGATGTTAATGGACTATGGGGACTGAGTGTTCGTGTTATGTCAGCTGTGCATACATTCCTGTATAGGCCTATTGGCGTTTCTTTTTCTTTCTTCTTCGTTGCTTTTTCTTTCTTGTTTCTGAGTTTGTTTTTTCATCGATCACTCTGTGGGCAGAATGCTTAGTTTCTTCTTACGTTAAAAGACGAGGTGCATAAGTTATCACTATGGCTTGAAGCAGTGATTACCGAACAGTGTCCGCGGAGCCCGTCCATTTCCAGGACCCCTGCTGGTAACTACTCTAACGGATTTTAACCTTTCAATGCCTATCCGTTACCACACGCACCATCAGGCTTAACGTACATCAGTTCTACATTCTACCCGCAGAGTGCATTTATGTGTTTTGTATGTCTCTAAGAGTAAACAGCGACTTTTGCCCCTTACAACTTTAACTCATTGGTTTCTTGTAACCGAGATAGTGCGTACTGGGCGGTAAGATCTTGGTTTTTAAATAAAACATTACATTTCGTCCTTAAAGGTTAATTTTTCATCACTCTTTATTATATATTGATATGGTTTTAACAAAAATAGGAAGTTTCTCTCACTGTGCAATTCAGTAGGTTGATACTGCCGCTATTGGAGAGTGTTTATGAAAGCCTCCTATAGAGCAATCGTTCAAAAAGAAAAGAGGCACATATTGTTGCAACTATAGTTTACGAACCAAACAAGTCACAACAAACTTCACTTACAGTCAACGAATTCAGTTGATTAGGCAAAGCTTCAGTGCATTCGATTAGGCGTTGCCTTGATTTGGATTAACTCAGGCATGTTCCACCACACTTAATCTGTAGTGTGTGCATTTTATTCATATGGGGATCTTTAAAGTTGTTTCACAACCAGAAGGGTTCCGCAGCACAAAACGGAGGGAAACAATGCATTAAGGGGTTAAATGGATACAAATTCGAAATATCTGGAAATTGGCAGTAAGACTGTGAAGCCAGTCCCTATATCAGCTGTTGAACGTGATATTCGAAGAATTTTTAGTTGCGTCTACAAAATGAATAGCGATTGTTAACCTTCCTACATTCGGCCGTCGTTCCGTCCGTATGTAACAAAGCGACTCCCACAGTAATGGCTTTTGTGAAATGTCGTATGTGGAGTGTTTGCGAAAATTGTCGAAACATCGCGATTATGGGTAAAATTTGACAAAAATTAGGCTCTTCGCATGGAACTGCATGTGAGTTTATATAATTGGTCTTTATAATTGAAACAGTGGTACGAAATGTGGCGTAAGAAAGAACTGGGAGCCTAAACATCTTACCCTTAAGAAGGTAAGTACAGAAAATAGGGTATTCACCATTTACGAGGAAAAATGTGTGCAGTATCTCGCCCTCACGAGAAAAGTGCAAGAAAAGTATCTCAGACGAATGCGAGTGCGAGAATAAGGTAGAGCCAGGGAGGCCGGAGGAGCAGGCGGCAGGAACAAAAGAAAGTGGTAACTGCGTTTGGACTGCGCAGAAAATATTCACGAATAATAGCGAATAAAGGGAACAGTAGGAATAACAGGACAATAATGGAACAAAATCGCCTTGTGGACATTTTTTAACTTACTTGATATAGTAGAACTTCGATACAATTGATACATGAAAACAAATTCATCACCATGAAGTTGCACTAACTGCTGACTATAAAAGCGCTCCTACATGTTTCGGCTTATGTACGTAGCCATCTTCAGGGAGTACGAATACTTAGAGACGTATACAGCTTTATTATACAACTTGTCAAATTTAAGTGGTAAAATATATAGTGCCAATGTGCTATTAAATATTAGTTAATAATGTCATATTAAAATTATGTTCGAATTATTATAATACATGTACAGTCTGGGGACGTCTCAGATCTGATAACTACGTAGCAACGAGCCATAGAGCGAATGTTTAGTTCCGTTCCTAGAACATTATTTATTGCCAACGTAAAGCGCGTTGAAAGTTCAGCGAGAAATTATTGCGATTGTCAACACCATTACGCAGATACTAGAGTCGATAGCATATCAGGCGCCAGGCGTTGTTGCTGTTTTAAATTTACGTTATGAAGTTCAGTGTGTCGATACTATGCTCTGCTGCTATCCGTTCCCACAGCGAGCTCTACAGTATTGATTGCTAACACATATAGCGACAATATCAAACGTTGGGCCTTGTTATGCGTGTAAGAATTACATAAAAAGCATCACCACTTCCGCTTTTCAATACACAGTACGCTATCACGTTTCAGACTTGGCCATAATGCGCAGTACATTTGGTCCATAACGGTGCCTGGGTTACTGAGTGGTTGTTTAAAGAATCATCTTCCACTCTCTTTTTAGTGCTTTGTTCGGACGTAACAGAGAGCTGCCGACACTGGTTCAACTAATCCAGCATTTTCTTACTGCGCGTCCCACCAGCCACGACTACAAAAGCGAGCTTTGCATCACGCCTGCTACAAAAGTTATTCCTTACAGCAAAATGACAACCATTTTAAGAATCACCTTGCCTGACATACGTTCGCGCAGAATACTAATAACTTTGCGGCGTTTAAAAAGGAGAGATTTATTTTCTGTGGGTGAAATATTATATTATGGAGCTCAGTGCGGAATGTAGGTATTGTGTTTATAATGATTTTATGTTGTCAACGACTATCGTTCCCATTTTCTGTGGTACTTACCCTTTTTCGAGATGGGATCTCTAACCTCGCACTAAGCAGGTCCGTGCTTGAGACCGGACCTGTCCCTCTGGTTGCGTTTGATGTTAGCACGGCTCTGGATACTGTCTGAACTTCATACAGTTGCTTACCAAAATATATTCTGCTTCTCATTACTTCCGTAAAACTCATACGTACCGATGTTTCATTAATTAAATATGGTGTGCGAGAGAACAGAGTCACAAACACATATCATAAATTAGATTTCTTACATTAAGTCGGTGAATAAACATAATAGAGAGGACCAGCCAAGTACGTTATAGCAGTAATTCGGGAGGTGCCAGTTTAAAAGTTCGGCCTGCGCTCCGACTATGCTGAGTGGGGATTTTGTGGTTTTCAGCAGCCCCTACAAGCAAATTCCGGATGCAGTCCCTAAACTAGGGCCCGACAGACTTTCTTTGGATCATTTTTAATTCATTATGCGCTGTATCCAAAAATTTTAAGCTCTATAACTTGAATTTCTGATAAAATCCTTAGCCTACGAATAAAAATAGACTGAGTGGGACAAAATCAAGAAATTGATTGCAGACTGCTAACTCAAAGCACAGCCAACGATATATTTCAATTAGACACGATATTTAGCTAGAAAGCAAGAAGACCATAGCCCTAAAATAGCTTAAGTCCTACACACACATGTTCCAAGGATAACAGAAGATATAAGAATATTTAAATATGTGAGATGCGCTATTGCAAGTTGTTTTAAAGGGTAATTCACTTTGAGTCCGGTATCTCGCTACCAAAAATTCATAGGAATTTGTAGTCTCCAACTTCATCATAGAACACTTTGACCATAATGACGAACGTTTTCCCGTCTACTACCACCATCGCGTTGTTGTCGATGTTGGTGTAAGTGGTCCGGCTTGCTTTCGATCTGTGGTCCTCCAGCGTGCGTTGCTCAGTGGAAGAGGATTGGTCTAATACGTGTGGCGTTCAGTTCTGGGCCCAGGATGGGCACAAGACTTAGCGGATATGCCTTTACCGTTGCACTTAACACCTCGATTCATTTATTTTTCCAGTACTGTAATTTATCTGTTGCTTCTGGTGGTGACGATAACTCTTATGTCATTTTCCGTTTCTTGCAATTTCATGAACTACTCACAATACAGTCTGACTTCTTAATGCTGAAATTACTTGCGTTTATTCAATTAAGTTTCTTAGATCCTTTTATACTGAAAGCAGAGCCAAGCAGATTTCATTTGCAACTTTAGTGTCACTGTCGTCGAAAGTAGAATTCTGAAGGCAAAGGCAAGTGAGTTCCGCATCCGAAAACTTACTGTCTCCTTGTCGAGGACCACAATCAAAAGATTTTCGCTACGGTTTGCTGCGAAATCTGGATCCAAGCAGGGGTGTCATTTGGCCTTGAGATTTTCCACACCCGTGCTTTACTGCACGGTAACCAGGATGTTTGAATCTGATTCAGTGTGGTGCGTCAAGTGATCCCATTCTTTCAAGACCTTTCCAGCCTTTGCTTCGGCTTAGAATTTTATACACACTGGACGTTAAGGTGACGATGCATTTTTTAATCGTCAAGACAAGCGAAAGCTTGGAACCTCGATGGTGCCTAACATAAATTTTGTGTCCAAGGTAGTCAATGAATACAATCATATGTATTAATTTAGAACTCTGAAAGGTACGTCCTAATAAAGAAAGCGAAACTGAACCTCTTCCCTGAAATTGCCTAAACCAGGGACCCTCCAGTTTCAGTTCCTCCATATAAGGATGGCTCGTCGGAGATATGAAAGCAGGATCGACCCATCACACAGGTTTGAGGTTTTTTTTAAACGTTTCTAAGCACCTGCAAGGCTACGCTTGTCATAATCCAGAAAAGCATATCTGCGTGTTCACCGCCGTGAGATCCTCAGAGCTCAGACTAATTTAACTTCCGAACCTCTTAGGACTTCATCTGGAAAGAGGAAACAGACAGACATGAAGACAAGCACACGTCAGGCACACAATACGACCTGGGCATGATTGTGTGCTGGAAATATGAGAAACTTTGCAAAACTTTTGTCGGAGTCGTCTTGGGAAATGGCCTTTGAGAGACCTGGCGTAGACGTAGACGAATTCTGGAATGCTGAATTTCTTGTCAACCGGTTAATACCTTTCCTACTTCACCTTTTCGCAGTGGGTGTGCGTGCTACTTTGTCATCAGAGATGAGAGAGGAGACGGGTGTGTTGATTCCTGGTGACTCAGTTCTCTGTCCTCTCTTGGTATCGGAATTCGGCAACAGGTAATGTTTGGTATTTGTTCTCTTTTAGTGGGGGCTTCTGTTTGACATCCGATATTAATTTGCTGAGTTGCTGTTACGTGATTCCGACCTGTCTCGGAAAGAGGTGAGTCGCTGTTTTGGAAAAGGCAAGGGGCTTTTTGTCCGGAAGAGTACAAAGTCTACTACTGGTAACTGTTTTTCAGTCTTTATGGGTTGTTTGAAAATTCTTTTAAAATTTAGGGCTTATATGTGAACATTATGGTGCTGAATTCAGTTGGTTGCTGTAGTAGCTTAATACGATCGGGTAAAGTGTTATTTTTGGAATCGTTCATGACAGGTTAAATTATTCTGTTGTTTTATGTGCTGCAAAGTGTATTTCACCAGTTTATATTTGTCGAAGTATATGTATTTGAAGAGTTTTGGTTTTCAATTGCAACCTGTTTCCTTGGGAGTGGGTGTAGTCGGGATTTGGTTGCCCAGACTCCAACCTCCCGTTGTGAAATCGGTAACCTTCACCTACTCGTTGGACAACGTTCAGCACGTATTTTAGAAAAGTAGGTAACAGGTTGAGTTGGTTCGAAGCGACTGAGGGTAGTTTTCAATGGCGAAACGGTAATCAGTTTCTGCCTTTCTTTAAGGCATGGAGTTTTAGGACCAGTTGAGCCTTAAACAATTCTCCTGTACTAGTGAGGTAGGAGTTCATGTAACAGTGTCAACTGTGGATATTACATGTCGAATGTTAACGAGTGGTAAGTGGAAAGGCTATGCAGAGAAGCGGGAGTGTTCTAATTTAAGGAAATATATTTTACTGTACCGCTTGAGTAGTAGGATAAAAAGAAATCCCGATAAACCGCAGCGTAGCCGGTCTCTAGGCAGAAATCCAACCTGGGACTTTCAGATTAGGATTACTTGTCGTTAAGTATTCCATTACTGGAGGTGATCATACATATACAAGAATTAAGAAGAATTATAATAACTAGATTATGGATCGTCCTATAGGGTCGCTCTTAGAAATATGTAACATATTGTGACGCCTTATGATGAAATGGTAATAAAAGGGCTTCTTTAGCGAAATAATGGCTTATAAAAGCGGACAAATGATTAGTTTCATGTCATGTCGCCACCTTGTCTGATGTGACGCACCACTTATAGGGTGTATGCAGAGTAATTACAGTAGGATACGGTGGCAAAGTGACCGTGAAGAAGTGCCATAATCGTAAAGCTTAAATAATGGCACGGGTTTCTTGCCAGCTTGACGTGGTAATAGCATGATTTCACTGCCCTTGTCTGTTTTCTTTCATCGTCATAATTAACCCGCACCCCACCCCTATGTCCAGTGCCCATTACTCTGATTATCTCTATACGTTCACGCCCGTTGTAATGTCTTAATGTAAGCTTTGGTGCATGTGAAACCACTCTAGGATGGTACTGCGTGTCAGCTCTGTGTTCAAAGGCGGATGGTCGGAAGGGCTTTGGCGTATACCCAACTGGCACAACGGAAGCTGGCTCAGCGAAGAAAAAGCCAGATGCAGCGTGAGGCTGAGCATTTACTTCGCTAAGGCTGAAAGGCACCGAAGTTGTGGTAATAGCTATTTTTGGAAAATAAAGGTAGACGAAGCGTTTGAGTCGGTATTCACTAATCTCCAGGCGAAATATGCATGAATTTCACCTCCAATCTTACTTTCGTAGGTGGAACTACCGATCTGCCCAGTGAGAATTTCGTATTAATCTCAACTCAGCTGCAGTGCTGCTGTAGTTCATTGTGGTCACATTTTACGACAATTTTTATAATTTGTTTTGCATTTCCTGCAGTTTGATTGTCATAAGATTACGTGGTGAGTCAGGGCCATAAGTAACACTTTACTAACTCGATGGCTGTTCTTCTTGCACTGCTTAACTTTCACGACGATTCTTCGAAATTTCGCGAACCGCTCGCTCAACGACACAGTGCCAAATCCCCAGAAGGACTGAATATTCAACCAGACTATCGTGAGAACGTCAATCCTCGCATCGGTCAACGCATATTTTCTTTGTTCTTTAGACTGTGTTTAATTCAAAAGTTAATCAGTGTCTTTGAATGCTAAAAGTAGGCTATGGCTCCCTAATCGTCACATTTTAAAAAAAACACCCTTATTTGTGTAAAAATTGCAGTTAGTACAGAGTCGTTAAATTAAAAAAATGTACAAGTACGGTCCAGTTCCCGTATCTTGAAACTTGCGGGCTGAGGAAGTGGGCAAAGACAAAGGCAGAGGAAGGGGCATGGTATGAAGATAGTAGCTGCTTTATGACAGGAGATACCAGTGAACAATACCAGTTCCAAATACATCGGCTGCTACAACATCAGGAGCCGGCATAGTCACTTTAATGTAAGTGATAAGTGTTTTTGAACTGGTGGTATTTGCTGAGTCATATACACTGGCCAGGCGAATACCTACCCAACCCTCCCTACATTCCTTAAATACCTTCCAAATATCAAGATACGGGAACTGGACTGTAAATGGAATTTCAATGAATTTAAATCTGCAGTCATTTGTGTTGTGTCTGTGTGTGTATCATATTTACGTTAAGCCTTCACTGGCAAAAATGAAACTAGGCCTTAGTGTACCAGGATGTAACACGTGGGAATGCCTGCAATGTCTGTGAGGAACGTAATTCAATAGTCACAGGTCACGGAGCCCACGTGAAGTAGTGTTCGCGTTCGTATTACCAAAGAGTAATCTGGTTATGGAAGCAGACACCCGCAATGAGTGCCACTCGCCTACCATCTGGTTTTCTGACAGTTGCATTAGCAACAAACGCATGGCGCGTTCGCAACAAAACTTGTAACGTTTCCTCCGTTATCTTCGCCATACATGTCTGTCCGCCCCTTCTCATGTAACAATTCGAGAAATGTTGACTGGACTTACATTAAATTTGATATTGGGGAATTTCACTAAAATGTGTCGATGGCTGCTATTTTTAGTTAAATTCGTACATCTAATACTAAGTATTTATCAGATATTTCTAAAAAACGCAGAGCAAAATGAAAAACAATTTCTGTTCAGTGCACTTTCTCTTTAGTCTTGCGGCTTTCGAGCCACGTAAATAAAAAGCAAATGTAGCTTGTGGTAGTGTGCGAGAGCACGTAGCACTTATTCCTGGCAGGACTGGAACAAAAGCCTTTGCACTTTAATCTCTCTGAAAGGATTCTCGTTGATACGTTTCGTACACGCTAACAGATCACCGAACGTTGTGGTCTGATGTTAGCACGCCTGTTTGTATTCTGAGGGTCCCAAGTTCAAATGGTTCTTCGGAGGTGGGCGACCTTGATTTGTTTTTTGCGGTCTTCCTCAGACCAAGAAAGTGACTGACTTCTAAGATTACGAATTCCTGGGTTGTATGTTCATGTAGTTTGTTAGATAAGTATTAATGTTTTGGGAGAGCCTGCTGCCCTGCATCTTCAGAGTAAGCCTATTTGAATATGGAAGCAGCAGTTACCGCATAAACGTTTGTTCCTATGCACCATTCTTCAAGTGTTTCATCCTGTTTGTGTTCTTGGGTCACCCATTGAAAGTACAGTCCCTCAGACGATAGTTATAACTTCTAGTAGTTGAAAACTGGAGAAACTAAGTTTTCTGGATGCCAGGTGTCGCTGGATAAGTGCTTCCCGACACTTCGAAGAATCGTAGCACTTTCGTTTGCTGGATACCATGAAAAGGCAGTTTTCATGCTTATCCTTTAATTCATGCCTAAATCTCGTCGTTGGCCTCATCTCCTTAAATGTGGTTAAGGGGATTAAACACTATACTAGGAATGCAGTGTAAGGAACCGAGGGGTATAGCACCAGTCTTCACGTATCTTCCGGCATTACATGCTGTTGAGAGCCAGTCGCAGGCTTTGACCGTTTTTTTCCACGGGGAAAGAAACCCCGGTGCCCATTCGGAGGATGTTGGGCCCCAAACCCGTTCTGAATATAGTGCCAAAGATAAATATTTCCATCCGCCGGAAGTCTAACCCTGATTCTTTGTCGTCCAGCCTGTAGACTGAGCTACCTGTTTCCCAGTGAGCATTACGCGTAGTGTATTTGCTGCGACGGTCTCGATTTCGTGCTAATGATACAGCCTGCAGCCTGTCTGTCTGTCTGTCTGTCTGTCTGTCTGTCTGTCTCTGCTTTTTGTTATTTTAGCGCTCTCTTCATTGCAGTATTCAACAGACAATATGCATTGTTAAGACTGCCATACACCAAGGATTTACCGTCCCTTCGCATCACTTCTGTGAACTTCTTTTAAAATATTAATTATGATTCCGTGTGAAGAAAAAGAAAAGGAGAATATGAAATATTAAGTAGCAGTAGTTGAAGAAGAAGGAAAAGAAGTGTAGTGTGATGACGATGATGGTTGTGGTGGTGGTGGTGAAATTTTGAAAAATTCTGGATGTCAAAAGGAAACAATAAAGGACAGGGCGTGTGTGGAGAGCAGATAAAATCAGGAAAAAGAGAAGCAAGGAAGAAGATCCGCAACCGTGGCCAGAGAACCGTGGAGAAAGAAGTCCTACCGCTACGTTACTCACGTTCACGCGTATCAGCTACCCGAACGTGATGACATCATGCTCAGACAGTGACAAATCTTGAGGTCAGACTGAGGTAAATTAAATTTTTAGTATTATGACGTACGCCTGTCACGTTGCACTTTCCTACTCAGACACTCTTCTGTACTGCTCCTCTTCAGCCGCAGGCTTCCTCCTGTATTAAATTTCAGTTTAATCTAGCTTACAATTACTCAGGGTACGGACTTTGATTGACGACATTGTTTGGCAACAGAGTTTTCAGAAGCAAAGTGTCAAGAAATAACAAGAGAATGAATAAAATTACACAGTGAAAAGTATTCATTACTGAATATTGTTGCGGTCAGAATAGCTTAGTCGGTATAGCGACACGCTACGTGCTTGACAGGTCGGAGTTCGAAATTTGGTAGAGGGAAAGAAATCTCTCCATACCCATCCAGCCCTGCCCTGGGGCCGAACCAGCCTCCTCTGCCTTGGATAGCGGAGCTGTTTCCCTCGGGTAAAGCGGCCGGGATGTGACGTTGACCACCCACAACATCCAGCGCCGAGGTCACTGCCCCACGTGTCTCGTGTGACATATTATGTGACCTTTACTTTACCTTTGACAGATACATTGTTAGGGTAATTAAATAAAGAAGACAAGATATGCGGAATATGAAGCATTAGTCGGGAGAAACGAATGCATACAGACTCCGCAAGATCGTGTGTTACGTTAGCGCATAATTTGGTGAATAATATTAAAATGGTTCGTGACAGAATTTGGCAGTGTATGTGCTAACTGCGTGGAACTATCTCACGTTAGTCAAATAGCGGGCATTTTCCAACACGGCAAGGACTGAGGCTTCCAAACAACAGGCAGTTTCCTGACCAGCAGAATGTATATTCGTTATGCAAGGAAGATGTTCTGCCATTACTTTAGGTCAGCAGCTGGCGTGATGGTGACCATAAGTCTGGATCAGTACGTGGGCAGTTATTTTGTTAGGATGTTCCTCAGGTAAATGGATGGGTAAGTGGTGACCAAGAAATTATTTGTCTAGGTTATTAGTTTGGAACTTGACGTTGTTGCAGCACTGAGAGTTTTATACTTTGGTTTCGGGGTGGCAACACCGTGCAGTTCTGGAAGTGGATACTGAAGTTTCGGACGAACATGCCACTTCTAATGTCAGAATCGAAGTGAGTAGGTTAACGCGTGGGTGCTTGGAATCTTTAAAATATGAAAGTCTCTTTTAAATCTATAATAATCTATAACCAATTTTACGGCGAAGGAAATAATTATGGAGGATGGGAGGTGGATGGAATCGGCTTACAACAGTGGATAATGGCAGGTTCCTTTAAGAGCGGGTTTGAACTTTCGAATTCTGCTGTAAAATTGTTAATTTATTTACTAGTTAACCCTGTAAGGACGAAGCGTATGTGTTTTATATAAGGACTCAGTGCGTACCGCGCTGTAAACACCCTCCACTTCGGTTATAAAAACCAGTCTCTTAATGTTTTATAAGGCAAAGTTGCTGTTTGTTCTGAAATCCGTACAAAACACATAAACGCAATGTGGACACCACGTAGAATTTTTTAATGTTAAACCTGGTGGTACGTAAAGTTACCGCTAGGCTTTAAAAGGTTAATATGAAGCTAGAGTTTTGGGAAAACATTTAGGGGATGGGAAGTAGATCGAACTGACTTACTGCAGGGAGTTCAGTGTTTCACGGCATTGAAAGTGTGGGTTGAGGTTTTATGAATTTGACGACGTGTTTCGTTTAACATTTGGGATTCACCTACCGCATCCATCTACATGATAAGTTTACCCTGAATATGGAAACTTCGGTAATTACCTACCCAACTATAGGGCAGAGTAACCTGGAGTGCAGTAGTCAGGATGGTGACACCCTGCAGACTAATAGACATTCACTGGCGTGTTAAGAAGAATCTGCTGGTAAGTATTAGTTTTATAATATGGAGACAGTGGGGCTCACCGAAAGTCGGTAAATTTCTAGAAAGCTACACGTCTTCACATCCCCGAAGACGTAGTTCCTCATGAAGGTTTAACGCTCTTGAAATGTTACGCTATTTTGTTGGGATTTGGTTTCCAACGCTTCACACGATCGCTGTGCCTGAAACTTTTGAAACATCAGGAACTGTAATCCTAAGGACACAGGGTATCTTAACACCGTTTAGGATCATGTGCAGTGGCGGTGTTTAAGTGACTTTTGACCTTCAGGGTTCTAGCACCAGAGCTGCACATGGAAGGATGATCACAGTTGGTGAAAATGTAATATTTATAAGGTATGGGTCGTCGTCCATTTAAAGCTACTCTTTACACATTTTCTTGGATGGACTAAGACGAACACGGGAACCCTAATCTAAGTAGCCATTATTCCATCTGTATCCTAAATGCGCTACGTTACGGATAAGAAGAATTTTCTAAGTCTTTCTGCGCCCTAGGATATTTCGTAACGTTTGTTCTCGTCAGGAAGATAATTGTGATGTGGATGATTTTACCTTTATCATACTGCGATGTTATGATTCAGACAAGGAAGCAGAGGTACGTAAGAATTACAGGTTCTTCGTTTTCTTTGTGGAAGGTTTTTTATCGTTTTAATTCCACAGTCAGTGACTGTATTGTTTCAGTTGGCCATGCGCCTGGGGCGGACTGAATAAATTGAGTGGTTGGACTGTGAAATAAGAGAGAAGGCAACATCAAATTAAGATCACGATAGCAGATTTATTACTTCTGGGAAATGAGATCCATATTCGGATCCAGGATCAATCACTGTTGAATAATTTTTCTTGTTCTTTTTACGTCAGATGCCATCATTGTAGCAGAAGAGCGTGCGTACATATTATGCTGTAAAATGTATCTTATGTATCAGTCTACATTTGTAGAAAACTCTTCTGGACAAGAAGATACAGATTTAAAATAACACATCAGCTTCTGAGGATGTTGTTATTTTATTGAGAGAGGATGTAAATATTTTAGACTAAGTAAAGAAACGTTTCGCCAGTCGCTAGTAAGGAGGTTGGACTAGAAGTAATTAAGAATATGTTTGTATGTCGTTACAAGAATGCAGGTCAAAATCGCAATATGAAGATGGATAATAATCCATCGAAAATGTGGCGAAGTTCAAGAATTTTGAAAATACACTGATAACTCAAAATTAAAAACCAAAATAAAGTTGTTTCTTTTGACGCCACGACCACTTTGTTGCAGGGGAAAGAGTCCCTGGCAATCACTGATTTAGAAGCTGGGTGAAGAAAGGAGTAGAGAAGTCTCATGCCCCGTCCGGGAATCTACCTTCACTAATGAGCTAAAATTAAATTAAACTTGGAGAATGCTGGCTACCATTCGGTCCGAGGTTTTTTGTCTTATTGTCTTGTCTACTATCTAAAAGCGTGTGTATTAAATACAAAAAATATAATATTTTCTGCCGGTATAAACACTTGGCTTCTCACATCAAGGGAAAACATAGATTCAGGGTGCTTCAAAACAGGCTGGTGAAAAGAATATTTGGACCTAACAGGGAGAAAGTAACAACAGGAACTTCATGATTTTCGCTCCTCGTCATAGACTGCCAGGGGAACCAAATCGAAGAGAAAGACATGGGCGGAGTATATGGCATGTATCGGATATAACAGAAAGACATGGGCGGAGTATATGGCATGTATCGGATATAACAGAAAGGCATGCAGGGTTTTGGTGTAAAAGACTGAAGGAAGGGGACCGCTTAGAAGACCTGTGCGTAATTGAGAGGTAATATTGAAATCGATTTTATAGAACTAGAGCGGGAGGTTTTGGACTGGATTTATCGGGATCAGGATACGGACCAGTGTAAAGCTGTTGTGAACACGGTAATGAACTTTCAGTTTCTATGAAGTGCGGTGAATTTCTTACGTAGCTGATGGGGTATTACCTGTTAATTTACGAGTATTCTATTGCATGGAGTTGTTTATTTTGGAAGCAGAATTTGCCGTTAACATAATGCAAGAGGGACACACGTGTAACTGCGCGCCTTCAGCTAGACGTTAGTTACGATCTCAGTTAGGAGACTCAGAGTCCACACTGTCTTACTTAGACTTGTTCTCTGATCCGCGGACTAGACAGTGCAGAATTTTCCCTTCTCCGCAGCGTCCTGCCTAAAGTTGATGGCCTTTCCGCGGAAGAAAAGCGGCCGGGATGAAGCTGGCTACTCACCTCTATCTAGTGCTGAGGTTAAGGATGCACGAAGCTATAAACCAGTCTTTCCATGCGTCTCACTACATGGTGTTAAACAGCACAGGAAGAATTCCGTGTTTAAACTTTATCTTATACCAAAAAGTGAAGCCCTGGTTTACAGTACATTTTGAAGAAACACACGTAGATTTTTATAAGTAGCCAGACAGACTGCAGTCAACCAAGCTGCCTCCTACTCTCACGTACGTATTCCCCAGGCCTCTGGCTGTGCGTACCTCACGGGCACAAAACTTGACGACTACGTATTTACGTGACCACTGGCTCTTTTTAAAAAACTTTTTCGAACACTCTGTTTGACCAAAGAAAATTCTTACGAATCTGTCTATTATTCTTTTTATCAGACCAGACGGACACATTTCACATGTCAAGTGCTGGCTGAAGACAATCAGAGATTGCCTTGTGTCATGCTGCTGTAATAAGTGGCACAAAATCTGATCCCACTTTACTGCTATATAACGTGTTGTCTTGCAACTGTATACACGTTCTGCGATTGTTTTACACGTAACAGTAGTTGGAAGTTACAATATTTTGTTCTCTGTAACGTTGTTCATGTGCTTAAGCACGAGACCATGAAGACGGCTGGGAAGTGGTGGTATTGCAACGTGTATTCTGAAGTTCAGTACTGCGTGGAGCTGAAGCTAGTCCCTCGCCTCGGCCTTTTTACGCCCGGGTAAAGAAAAAACCCTGGTGCCAATTGGACAGGAGGTTTGTTCGACCCCAGAGCCGGACCGCATACTTTGGAAAAGAAGAAAGTTTTTGTCGTCTGAAATCAATCCCTTCTTATCCAGATCGTAGCCTAGTCACGATATTGACTCAGCTATCCCGGATTCCAAAGAGATGTAACTGGGATATAAGTAAGTGTGCCAGCTTTTTCAAGGTTTTTGACAGTGACTGCAGCGTTGTACCACAAACATGTCAGTTATGTCCCAGTGTATGAGGCATAGGTGTGTTTCACTTATACCACGCTTCAGGATTTGGCTTTACTTCCATTTTGGAGTGCACGAAATGCAGTTCGAGAACCCCTCTTCTGTACGAATAGACATTAGAAATTTCCGTACAGGCTTTGTTCATCACATTGTTTGGCAAGAATGCCTATTTATTCCGACTGTCAGTAATGAAACGTAAAATATTTTTTGCTGCTGATTCTTATGGAATGGTATATTATACCTGCACTCACCTCCATCTAATGCCGTGGTTAAGAATGACAGGAGCTACACCTGTAGTCCCCCTATATGCCTTCTTGGCGTGGACAGAGAAAACTTAACTTTTACTTCATACCTACCTACGTATTTGTAGCAGCTGGAGGTGTAACTTGTGCATTTTTATAGATATGCATTTTCTGCATTTTTGAAGTGTGATGGATGATTCATTATTTTGATCACGTCGTGGGACATTAGATTTCGGATTGGTCTAATAAATTCCAAGTGGCACTAGTGACGTGGAACGTATTTAAACCATTCAGTTTTGACACCTCTGAAATCTGTGTCAATTACGCCAAGACATGATAAGTACCTGGACTACGTGTCACAGCACGTGTTAGCTACACAGCTGTGCGTCTTAACAGAAATAAAGGGGTTTAAATATATGTGTAGGCCTATACAGTATAGTTGTCTTTCCTTCCTTACTTGTTTGTAATTCCTTAAACCTTGCTTACGTCAAGTGCTGTATGAACTCCCTCCACTGTTGCAGACTTTCCAAAACAACCTGAGTGAAGACGTTGAATTTATCTAATTCTTCAAAGTACGGAGTTCTGATGCCTGACGTTTCAGTCGTTGTGCTGTGCTTTGCCTGCGGCCCTCTACTTCTTGAAGCACAGTGGTGACTATAAGTGTTGTGACACTCTGTGTAATTAAATTCATAGACACAGGGTGTTGTGAGCGAAGTTCTGACTTGCTGAAACTCTGAGTTTCTTCCACACATCATATTTACGAACTTCATTTCGTTCTTAGAATAAGTAGCAATAAAATCATTTTCCTGAACTTTGTTAAGGTATTGGTCTGTGTAGGAAGTCGTTGTGTGTTTTCTTGGTGGAAGGGTCCGATTTCTATGTATTTGTTACATCGTCGTCACTTAAAGAGTTATTACGGGTACTATGTCAGGTATTCGCCATTCAGAGATTCGTATACCTTGTAGTGGGATCTATGGAACTTCTTCTCAAAGCAGAGTAAGAAGCAGGAAGACACAGAAGCAGAAGGAACGACCAGTTCTAAAATGTGTAAACATGGGGATGGACATGCAGGCCCCAGTCCTTGAGATGAAAAGAAAAACAAACGTCTTTGTACACGTTACTTTCCTTCCTTCGTAGTCTGAATGATAAACGTTTCTGGCACACTGCTTTTAAGTGTTGAAAAGCCAAATTTCAGTCTCCGAAATTGTGCGTGTGGGTCCAAAGCGTGCAAGGAACTGAGCATGCGCAGAACGGAAGAGCGGCGCTTCATGCGCGCAGAAATTTAGGTAGGTCTTCGTGTAAATTGATCTTTAAAATTTTCCGCTTTAAGTAAAACTGGAAATGGCTTGACAGGTTTTGCAAAACTATCCAACATAAGAGTTCATGGAAATCTATATAGAGGTTCTCGATTTATATGCAGACAGGCGGACGGCAACGCGATTTTAGTAAGCGCTCCGTAAGGAGGCGAACACGGCTAAAATATGGTAGCGAACTAAGGCACCTTCGTGTATAATTCTCCGATATCTGCTCCAGGAAAAGGCAGCAAAGAGGCGCTTTAAAAATATATTTGTTTCATGTTCGAGGCTGTGGTGTGCCTGTCCACACTTGTTACATTTTTATAAACTCACAAGGTAAATTTTGTCCTGAAGTAAAGTGCCTATGCTACACGGAAAACTGTCTGAGACGAGAACAGGTGTAAGTCCCAGACGATTTCGCTATTAGAAGGTTGTAATGTATTTACGTTTATAATTCCATCTTTAGAAACCCCGTTCATATGTCCTGTGATTTAAATCTCAACTCGAGAACGATATCTCAATAAACTACAGAACATGTGACTTCAGTAATGCTGTGAGATAATTTAAAGTATCCTTATTGAATCCTATTTATCACGGCAGCGATGCGGTTGTTTTAAATGTCCATAGTATTCCTCTATGGGCTAAACCGATTGGATTTAGCCGTAACATGCTGAGCTTATCTATAACGTCTATAGAGTGCGTTGTTAATAATGTCACTAGATTCATACTTCTCGGAGCTTAGGGCTTGTCATTAATTTCGTGGCAATCTTGCCGTTAGAAAAGATTCTTCCTGTTTTGTGACGGTTTAAACATCTTGCAAACCGCAGTAACGTGTGTAAAGTTATGAGTGAGTACTTTATATTATTGAGTTTCATTTTATCACCAATAAATTCTTGGGGTTCTAATAAATTAATAGTAGTAATTATAAATTTAAAAATTAAAAATATCAAAAATTGAGAATTGTGGTTTGAATCTGAACTGTCGATGTTAGCTCTGTTCTTAGGCACTGACGCTAAAATTTCAATTTTTACCTCATTGAAAACGCACTGCTCCTCTATTACAAATAGTAATCTGTTTATTCTGTGTACGAAAACGAGAGATTTTTATTTTGAAAATTAGCCGAGCACATAAATAAATTGTGTGGACAGATTGATGAGTTTTTAGTGTTAAGCAGGTGGTACTGTTCTTTCAAGGTTTGAATAATATACGAATCAAACCATCCATAGATCTGAATGCCTTTTGTATCTTTGTTGCAGGTATGTGTTGCCATATTATGCATCAGGCCTGCTGGCAAGTACATGAGTGAGTACGTCTTGGCTTGTGAAAGGCCCACTGCATCACAATGGGCACTGATCTACACAGTTCCGGGCTGCGGACGATTTATTGGGCAGTGCTACTGGCCATGCAAAATTATGGATACAATGACTCTATGGGTTTTATCTTTCATATAAGCCGAAGCGGAATACTTTCCAAACTAGTTCACTTTATGCATATATTCTTTGCTCTCCCCTTGCCGGTAGCGGACTGTAAAGTCAAGTAAAGTATCGTATATGAATATACGATAATACGGGTTGAGGCATATTTCAGAGAACATTCCTTCATCCGAAAATTTTATTAGTTTATCCGGGCTTGCGTCTCGCTTTCACTCTTTCCATCCGGGAAGTAGGAAAGTTAAGTGTCAATTTTTCGCTGCGCTTAATTAAGTACCACTGCATGAAAGTATACGATGGAGTAGAGGTATAAGTCTATACATTCTTATCCTCGGCTCTAGATGGAGGTGAGTGGTCAGCTTTACCTCCCGTCCGTTTTTGCCCCGGCTAAGGAGCCAGTGGTACTTATTCGATTCGAGGCTGGGTGGCCTCGAAGCCAATATGGAAGTTTGGTTATAGGTAAAAATTTCCCCTGATAGGAACCTCCCTCCCTCCCTGGTAACGTCATCCCGTATCCTATTCGCCGTACTGAATGACAACAATTTACATTTTTCATACACCAACTCGAGCCTTTTATTCCACCGTCAGCACACGGGATATTTCAATTTCCTCAAGCATAGCGTATGTATAAGAATGTGTTAAAATCTTTGTGCTTTAGAGTTATACATAAAACGTAGAACGTATCAGTAAACAACAAGTGTACATTACATGTTACATATGCCGTATTAGTGGACAGTGCACCACCAAAAACATAGCACGCCACACAACCCTTATAACACAAGGAGAATATTAACAAAATGTAGAAAAACTGAAGTACGGCTGATGCATTTAACAGTATTGAAAAAGTCAAGTAAGTGTAAATATAATAAACACAATTCCTTTGGATCCAGGTGGGCAGTATACTGTAATGTTCAAGTATTAACCTATAGATACTTGATAAAAAGTGTAGATAATTTATAATTAAAGGCCCGCCAATTTTGTGAAGGTTTCATTATAATTATATTGTACAGGCAATGACGGACGGTTGCTGAAGCCGAAACGCGTCTTTATGATTTGTGTGTAATAAGTAATATAATAAAACTACGGTTTATGTACGAAAATTGTGAATCTCTATACCCGAAGTCACCGGTCGAGATATTCCGCTGAAAACTGAGAATGGTCTAAAAAAATTTAATTTTTAGGTTTCATATTACATGTATAATATCCATTTAGCAACATATTGAGGTGCTGGCACTTCTGGTCACAACTAACGTGTAATTTGAGGGACGTGAAGTTTACAGCCTTGTTTATTAAGATTAAATTTGTTTGCATGTCATGCCGTGTCGAACGGCAAACGATTACTGTGGTAACCATTTTAAATCAACATGGCGTAACATCCCAGAAACTTTGAGTTTTCTGTAAAGGAATATGTGTATATGAACCAGAACAAGTGGTCCTTAAAGAGTCTGTGATTAGGCGTAAGTGTTCTGGCCAGTGGTAGTGCATTCGCTTTCAGAATGTGAGGAAAGTTTCTAACAACTTCAGTCTTAGCTCCCCTGAGATCTGACGGGTTTTGGCACCTGTACTTCCTACGTATGAGTTTATATCAGTCTATTTTTCCTAGAAAGTTTGTAACATGGTTTATCGCTGCACACAGAAATTTGATGCACCTCCATGAAGAAGAGTCCGTCTTGAGAAGCCAGTAACCGTTCATTTTGTCGCGAAAATCTGTCGTTTAGGAAATACGAAGTCCGATTACCGTGTTCACAGCACCAAGTTTGGAGCCATAAAAATTAAGCTTACAACCTCATAATCCATCTTGATGCTAGTAATCTATTATTATTCCATCTGTTCCTAGGTCTCTCAAATGCTCTGTTCCCTGCAGATTTTCTGGCAGAATTCTTTTATACGGTTCTTGTCGCTCAGGTATGCCATATCCTCCACCTCATTATATTTGGTAAAGACTGTCAATATTCTTCTTCTTCTTCTTCTTCTTCTTCTTCGACACTACAACGCTTTGTCTGTTTTGGCCTGCACAATGATCGTTTCCATTCATTCCTACTTTTATTTTGCTTTTTCCAGTGATGGGTTTTCGTAAGTTTTAAATCATGCTTTACATCATCGTCCCAACTCATTTTTGGTCTTCTTCTCGGTCTCAAAGCTATGGGTTTCCATTCCATAATTTCCTTAATTAGCTTATGTTTTTTCGTTCTCTCTAAACGCCATAACCATGCAATCCTTAATGATTTAATCTCTCTTATATACCTTTTATTTTTGTCAATTTATCAAGTTCTTCCTAGTTTTAATTATTCCAGTGCCGTCAGCTTGTTTACTGGGACCAAATAATTTTAGCAGAATTTTTCTTTCATAAATTAAAAGCTTTTGTTCAGTTTGCTTTTTCATTATCCACGTTTCACGTGAACGCGTAACTGTTCGTTTAATTATCGTTTTATGTTATCTTAATTTAGTACTTCTAGACACTAATATGCTTGTAGACACTTTTTCGTTTATATAGTAGGCTCTACTTCCAGCAGAAATTCTTTATTTTATTTCTTCTTCTATTACAGTGTTTGGATTTTTTATTGTTCCCAGGTGTTTAGAGGAGCAAACAGACTCTATTTCTAGGTATGCTATTTTAATTTTATTCTCAAAAATGGCTTTCTAGGCCATTTCATGAATTTTCTTTTGTTTTCATAGTTTATTAGGCCAACACTTTATGCTTCATGTTTTAATTTTAAAACGTGTTTGTCAGAGCTTAGACTGTTAATATTAGTGAATTTAAATGTTTATACAAAGGACACTGCCTTTCCATGCAGACTTGCATATGTTCCGGATGGCGATAAATAGGGCTATACATTCGGCGTCACGTTTATTGTCCGTGTTAAAAGGCCGAACAGTAATGTTTACATTATATTGTCCTTCTGTGTAAATCACAAACTATAATAGAACTATTTATCTGGATAGTCATACGAAGTACGTGACTGAACTGTGCGGGCACAACGCAGAGTTGTTTAACGTCAAAACAAGTGTTGCGTAAATTAACGACTGTGCTTCAAATTTTAAAGGAGTTTAGAGCAGAATGGCATTGGAGTTAATTTTGATTTCCTTATTTAAATGAAAATAGAAGGCAGTGAAAGCAAAGAAGTAAAAAAGAAATTCCGAGTTACCCACCGCTCTTGTGTAAACAGTGTCATTCAATTGAGGGGTACCTGTACCGACACAGTATTTGTTGCGTGTAGAAGTACAAGCAGACGGTCATCTGACTTTATTTACTGTCCATATAATCGAGCTGAACACTACGGACGCTAAAGTTGTAGACGGAAAATTATTTTATCTAATAAGAGTTTTAGCATGGCTACTTATAAAGTGGGATGTTTTCCCACATAGAACTGAGGGTAAATGTGTGAAGTATGTGTAGTGTCCATTTACTTATTATTCTTGGGAGATGTGAGGTTCTCATTAAAGAAATAAATCATTTATCTGCTGCCAATATATTCTGGAATGTGAAGCCCAGTAGTCTGGTAGGAAGGTTCTAACTTTTGGAAGGAACCGTTTTTCGACCCTAAAGATGGATGCGGCAGATTTCTCCAGAAGGCTGGTATCTTTCGGGCAAGTACATTGGGTAATCTTCGAAGAAAGGTTTGTTCTTGAGATTCGTTTCGTAGTGTTCCTGTTTCGGAAGCGTTTTCGGATGGTTGGTATGTACCAGGTATAAGTGGGTTACAAATACGATGTGTGAGCTTTCGGAACCCTGGGACGGATGAAGCGAACCACAAGTTATTTTAATAAGTGTATTAGCTGCTTCCTGTAGGCCTGTATTACGACGTGATAAATTTCCGTTCGAAGTTCCGTACTAACTCTGATATACTCGTATTAACAGAAACCTACTCCGAAGAGTTAGCCTGCAGCAAGTCGGGCACATGTCCGTCCAAGGAGTGGCTTAAATTGCCCATTGTTTCTTGGCGGTGCCCTATATTTATGTCGTCACGACTTACATACTGCAAGTATGCACATGGCTGTGCTATGCAAGTCCAGATTAAAAGAATTACTTCGTTCACTTCTTTTACTTGTTGCCGAGTACGTGCCTGTTCTCGCATGGGCAAGGAATTATGTCTGAGATTGTTTTGTGTAACTTCAAGAACTGTGATTACCAGAAAAGACAGTGAGTTCTATTTCGTAGGCCAGTCTTCTAGCTTTGGACTTCGACGTTTCGGAGGAACACGTTTCCTCCATCCTCAAAGTTGAGAATATGGTTCCCAGCCCATTTCCTCTCCCATAGTTCGAGTGGCAAAATTCCTGGTAGCCCGCCTACACCGTCAAACCACGCCCTCATCCATATTAGGCTTCTTTTAACGCTAGCGCAGACCTTTATTTACTCAACCATGTGTTTAGTGAAATGTATTCGTCATATATCATCATAGAGAATATATCGATATATATTAATTTCGCTTTACCAGAAAATAACTATTTGAATAGTTTCTACAAAGAGACAGCCTACATATTTTGGTCACAATCTCAGAAGTACAAATGAGTACTCATTATTTCTTTACTAAAATTTGGAGTTCATGAACACTTATTTCAGGGAGTCCTTGGTAACATACTCTCTGCTATCCCGTCTGCTGTGTGAAAGCATGAATATAAAATGTAAGATCTATGACCTGTAACTCTGTTGTTCTGTACTGGCCTGAAATTTGGTCTTTCATTGAACGGGAGGTCATAGACTGAGGATGTTGAAGAACAGGGAGATAAATTAAGTACTTGTGCCAGAAATGAGGAGTGAGGAGTATATGGAGGCCGTAGAAAATTGCAGAATGAGGAGCTTCAGGATTTGCCCTCGTCATCAAATATTACGGTGGTCATGTCGTGGAGGATGAGGTCATGTCCACATCATTTCTCATTCGTCGTCCACAGATTACGGCACCACGCGCCACTAAGTAACGTTAAGTAAACCGAAAATCGTGCAATCAATCCACGAACTTCAGAAGGCTGCTGCGTGTTTTTTCAGATGGAAGAAAAAAAGTTATCCAATTCTACTGTGAAGTTTTGTAGTCACTAGTGAGTACGTCTTACAGCACCGTTTTTCTAAACTTTATCTTGCAGCCAGTACCTCTGGATTCAAAACTTTTGGCGGAATTTCAAAGTAAAATTAAAACTGTGTAACAAGAGGTACACGTGTTTGCACATTACTCGAAAAATGAGAAATTTCAGTCGGTAACTCATATTAAGCCTACAAAGGGGCAAATATTTTTATGATAGTGATTAGTGAATTCGAAAGTGTAAGGAAGAGATTGTGAGCTAATGTAAAGCATTATGCCGAAATTGGAGTGGAGAGCCTGATAGTGGTCATAATAAACAGCATAATCAGTGTGGTAGCCAAGTGTCCGTCCGGACATCTCTAGAATACCAGCCAGAGTTGTCGCTGGAGCGAACTTCCTCCGTCATCCTCTTTCATTATACTGCACGTGTACGATGAGTCAAAACAACGCAGGCAGTAATGAACGGCTACCAGCTTCGTGGCCTATGTTTGATTATCGGCAAGTAAAGAATATTTTCCTTCGCCGTTTCAACCAGACAGGCCTTGTTTTGCACTCAAGAGTGCTGGCACAGCGAAGCTAACAAGGCCAGGCCGGAGAAGTCTGATTATTTGGAAGCCTGATAACCGAGTCAAATGCCTCCGATCAACTACGGAAGTCTCGGCCAGACACGACAGGTCCTGTTTTGTTTTGTCTCGTGGATGATGCATCATGCACCATTCTTTGCCAGGCGCAATAGCAGGGGGAAGAGGAAATGTGACTGTCTGGGTCTGACGTTAAGTAGTGTGGCATAAATCATTCCTGTATGACATACCGACAGGGACATTGTCCAGAAGGCGTGGGAAGGTATTTTTAAGGAGACGGGGTATCATGACAATCTTCACAGCGGTGTTGGCGAAGATACAGATCTTCTGGGATATTACACAATGTAATCTGGTAAAGACCCACCGACGTTTTTAAGGAGCGCAGCGCTTCCATCCTCCGGGTCTAGCAGTATAAGAACATGCCAGTTGCTGAAGCTGGAGGCAGTACTCTGTTCCGAAACATCGGTTTGATCGCAATCATTATTGTGTAATTATACAATTAATTGTAAAGTAACCTGTAAACTTATCCAAGTCTCGAAACAAATACGGGTACTTGAGAAGACACCGAATTTGAAATTAAATTTATTTGTTGTATAAAAAGCACCAGTTTCTTAGTCGTGATTGCAGCCGAGTACGTGTCCACGTTGGTAGAAACGCGGTACCACTGTAATCTGTTCTGGTTGTTTTGACCAGAACTGTGGAGTCGGTGCACAAAAGCTCCAACTCCGACTCCGACTCCTTCATAAAAGCTCAATATGTATTAATAATGGTAAACCTGTAAGACGTTACATCACCACAACGTAATTTATCCGGCTACTTTTTAGACTTATAACCTATATTTAAGTAAATTTCTAATGGTTACTGCAGCTATCAGGGCTCTGGAGTTGGAGTATCTAGTTAAGATTTTAGATCGAGGTCGGAGTCGGTACATGTTTACCGACTCCGACTTCGACTCAACCTAAAATTCCTTCCGACTCCGACTCCACAGCCCTGGTTTTGACTGAGGTAGAATGAAATTTCTGCCTTGTTTGTGAAACTGATCTTGTCTGCGTCGGTGTTCCCGCACCCTATTCTTCATTTTTTGAGACGACTTAATGGTTATAGAAGACAACCATTTTCGTCGTCCCGGTTGGGAGTTTCCAGAAAATTCTAAGTCTATTTGATTTTAGACACATGAACTGAGATTTCGTTAGGTAGTAAAGGATCCGAATCGAATTGGAAATGTTCTTGCACCGAACACACAAATTGGTTCTCCAAACCTTCTCATGTGACTGACTAACTCCATGGCGTAGATTCCTTCCTAAGAAGCTAACAGATCATCAGCTAGTCAAGTAATCCCCGCATTTTATGGATCCCGAAATTCATTACCGCATACAAGCGCCCGCCATCTGTCCATATCCTGGCTAAGATCAACCCAGTCCACGCATCCCCATCCCAATTCTTGAATATCCATGTTAATATTATCCTACCATCTACACCTAGATCTTTCAAGAGGTCTCTTTCTCTCAGGTCTCCCATTCAACTTTATGTTGAGCCCACCGTACAGTTCTCTTCAAAGTCAGTTTGAACAAGTTACACATTATCACAGCATTTTTATTAAATATTTACTTTGCTGTAATTCTTGGACTAAGCCCAGAAGAAGACTTGATAGCCCTTCAAACAACATTTTGTATATACAAAGTCCCTATAAGGGATTCATAATTAGAATTGGGACGTTTTGTGTTGTGATAGGTGGGTCCCTCTCACCACAGCACGGCGCTTCATCAAGTTGCGGATGGAGGAACGGCCACTAGATATGGAGGGTAGCTACAAATGTATTGAATAAGCTTTCGCGGACAGCCGACAGGGAGTGGTCCTCCGGCTTGGAGATTGGGTGATGTGCTAACAGTTCCTCACAGTAAAAACTTACAATGCTATGAGCCATTTCAAAAGGCTTCGGACTTGGAGTGAAACTTTGACTTGTTCTCAGCCTCAGTAATTAGAGACACCTTGCCGCATCTCGCAGAAACCCTCTCCCTAATTGTTTTCGAGCTCAAACTTAATAAACAGTTTTGGAACCAGACTCTGGTCGTCTGGGTTGTAGCACCTTATACTGTCACACGCAACCGTTTGCGAAACTAAAGATTCGGATAACCCACAACGTAAGAATTTTGAATTTTCACGGTCGTGGAAACTTACAGTCTAATCCACGTTTTGAAGTATTGTCTTGACTTCATAATTGGAGTACTTGTAAGTGGAAAGGCTTTCTGCATTAATAAAAACTATTAATACGTTCGGGGACGTAGAATGGAAAAGAAACAATACATACGTTTAGTACAGATACTTTCAGAGTTAACTCTTTGTATGGTTTCAAGTTGTATTTTCTTTAGAATTTTAACGAACACCCTTGAAATTGACACTGATACATGGAACTCGTCAAGGAAGATGCAAGAAAGTATATATATATATATATACATATATATATCATCTTATTTGTAAAAGTTAATTACAGTATCCTACATAAAGTCCGGAACACACAAAAATCCTTACGCTTTGTGGGTCTGTGTTTAGTGGAAGACTGCGAATATTTGAAGGCACAAATTTACCTACATGCCAACCACTCTTTGATAAAACTTCTGCCCGTTAATTTATCCTAATTGCTTTGTGGCCCACCCACTGAGTGCGTCTTTGATGGAATGTTGTTGTTTGTTGTCATTATCTTTTCTAATTTTCAAATCTGCAAGTCGCTTTGTATTTTCAAGCGTAGTGGGTAATGTTGCTGGGGCCATCAGTACTTTCATTTCAGCTATAGTAGTAATTAGCCGTGTATATGCCAGGTGCTGAGAAAGAAAACAGATTCCTTTGATATGCCGCTGAAACATCATCTTCGGTGTGAGTCACTCCTAGACACAATGCCACACAATAAATAACTGGAAACAATTTGCGGGAGAATATCAGACAGCTTCGTAATCGCGCCCCATACTTGCTTCTCTTAAAGGGATAAAAATATAAAATTAAATATAAAAATTGTATTTCGGAAGAGGATAGTCCGTGTAATGTTCTGAGTCATGAGAGATTACCATAACCATACTGGAGCAGTATTGACTATTGTCCATGCTTAAACCTTTGCCGCAAGTAATGGAATTTTAACATGACAGCGGATTTTATAAGAGTTGAAGCTTTTATTGTGGGATTTCCCTCTCCACGCCATTGAACATATAGAGAGAATAGATGTATAGCTCCACTCATTCTTAATTTCTGCACTAAATGGAAGTGATGTGTCAATTCCACGCCCCGGCCGCCTTGCTGCCATGAAAGAAGACCGGTACCCATTCAACAGTAGGCTGGGTGGGCCCCACAGCCGGTCTACAAAGTAGAAGAGAAAAATTTCTTGCCCCTACCGGTTTTCAAACCCCAGACCGTCAAGCCCATAGCCCAGTTTTGGCGACGAATATGGATAAAACATCGGGCGACCATCCTCTTCAATTTGGGATAAAAGTCCAAGCGTCGGAGAACTTCTGTCACCATCATCATAATTCCTCTAGGATTGCATGTGAGAGGGTTAGTGGTTGTGAGGGATCATCTGGAGATTTACGTTGGTGTCACGTCGAGATGAGAATTTTTGTCGGAAATGCTGAAAGTATGAAGTCATTTCGGAGGCCTAGGCATAGATCAAAGGGTGGGATTAAGTTGGATCTTGCAGGGCGTGGCTGTCTAACTGAGAATGGGAAGTGTTTGCGGGATTTTGTAAACACAGTAATGAACCCGCGAGTCCTATAAAAGACAGAAAATCTCTTGGCATTTCGGGCGACTATCAGCTTCTTAAGAAGGCCGGTGCTACATGAGGTGAGGGAGTGCTTAGTTGGTAGCGACATAATGAGGCTGGAAATGGGAGTTACATGAATCACTGTGCGTTTAGAAAATGACAACAAACGCTGAACGAAAATTCGTCTGAGAGTTCATCGTCAGTAAGTTATACCTTTCAACAGTTACGTTTCAAAATGTAATATTTCAGTCATTAAGTAGCAAGAGGCTGCAGAAAACTGCATGACGTAAGCTTCCTGTTTTTACTCCTCGCCAAATATTATTTTTATGAATAAATCAAAGACGAGCAGATGGGTGAGGCATGTGACACGTATCAGAGAGAAGAGGAATGCATACAGAAGTTTGGTCGGGAAACCTGAATGAAAGAGGCTGCTTGGTCAATCTGGGCTTAGAAGAGAGCATGACATTAATATGGGGCTGAAAGTAACAGTATGGGAGGTTGTCTGCTGGATTCGTGTTGCTCAGGGTAGGGACCAGTCGGCGGTTGTTATGAAAATGGTAATAAACTTTGGGCCCTATAAAATACGGAAAAGATCTTGACTAGCTTAATAACTTTATTTTCTCAGGAAAGGCTGCTCCATGGAATTAGGCTAGTCTCTGAATCATTAGTAAGCGACGACAGAAATTCGGAAATCTCCCTAGGAACGTATTTCTTTAGCGAAATTTTGAACTTCCACTCGCAAGACTGAACTCCTTTGTCGACTTAATGAAGAGTCAAAATCTTGAGATTTCCGGGCTTGATGCTAATAACAGCACTGTTAGTTCGAGCGAAGCAGTTTTGGACTTCTGTCTGTGTACAAGCACATCGCTGCGGAAGGTAAAAGTAATTTCCCACTTGCAACATGGAAGTCAAAGTACTCCTTTGCGAGACTTAAGTGTATTTCCTTGTGAACAGGTCGACAAAACATGCACTCTCTCGTCTCTACCGGCACTTCATTTGGTGTCGGTACAGTTCTTTGCGATCTCAATAGACAGGGGTGCACACACTTACTTTGCTGTATCACATCTTACCGCACTTCTGCTATACATATATTCCTTTGTTTAACTTATCACTCAGCACTTTTTTCGTTGTATTTTTCGCCTTTCTGTCGTTTTCTTTCGTTCCGTCTTTCTATCGTTATTGCAGTTTTAGTTTGATGTTTTTATTATTCCATTTATTTTGTTTAATTATTTTGTTCCGTTTGTCGGTATTTCAATAATTCTTTTGCATCCGGTGTTCCTGTTGCTTTCTTTTGGTTGTTTTATTATATGAGTTGGAGTCAAACGTTCTCTGCTTTTGTACTTAATTATGTTCTCATGACGTTCTAGTTTTCATTCAATCTTTCTGTCACCCTGTCCTTCGGTCGCCGTTTCAGTCTTTCAGTATCCCATTCGGTTGTTATTTTTCGTTGTCTTCTCTGTGGTTCAGGTAGGCTTTGTGTCATTTTCCCATGTTCATTCTCCAGTTCTGTTCGTCAATTGTGTAATGAATTGCGGTATAATGCTTCCTTTGCCGATCGCGGCTGGCCGTGCCGTCTCAGGCGTAGACCTGAGGCCGCTCGATTGCTGGGATCGCGGGCATAGGTGTTCGTCCCTTGTGTTTGTTGTGTGTTGTCCCGGTAGCAGCCTCTGCGACGAGCTGAACACCCGTTCATAGAAATCCTACTCTGTGTGTGTGTGTGTGTGTGTGTAACAGTGCGTGAGCTATCAACCTCAACAATGAGGCGGCCTAGGCCCAATTTGGGCTGATGCGTCACACATACTACACACAAAAATGTTCTGTTTCCTTAACTCCAGGTTTTGAAAATTTAAGCGTCGTTTTTCTGACTTTACTGCTGTACGTTGATGTAATATTAGAAACAATGCTGTTATGGAAGAAGAGTCATATGTTTAAGTACAGTTTAATGTAACAATTCAGAGGACAGCCTGAAACTTGCCGTACGCCTTTCTTTCACGGCTTTTATTGACAAGGGTGGTAACTGTTGTAAAGCTTACCTGTTGGGACGTTCGAGAATTCAGGTAATATTTTTTCTCTTTATTTTTTCCTGGATCCTCAGTGGTCTGTGGTACAAAATAATGTAATTTCTTAAAGCAGCCCTATCCTACTGCTGGAACATATGTACGGGTAGGCATATGTTTCTTTCTTGCCTGCGATGCGGAATATAAAGCCTCATCCTGAATGAGATTTGAGGTTTTTACGGTAGTGACTATGGCAGTTACTGTCTTGCAGGATGTGACGTCGTGTAGTGTGACACATATGTAACGACGGGTCAAAAGAACTTGCTTCTTGCATCGTTGATGTAGAGGAAATTCTTCTATCCTGATAACGGAGGGAACAAGATAAAACTTACCTGCTCTGATGACCGAGGCAGAAAGTTCTTTTGAAGCGTCAGTACACTTCCACGGACCACACGGCCTCATATTCCAGACAAGAATAAGTTTGAAGCCCTTGTGCTCTTAATGCGCGTAAATATCGCTATAAAGATCTCAATATGAACTGGTCGGAACAGGTAACTTTTTCCACATTACTCGTTGATTTCCCACGGAATGTGTTCCACAGGACAGACACGAAGATAGCACAATTACATTAATCGTGAGGTGGATATAACGCTTTACCTCAAAGGAAAGAAAAGTGGCTGTATTTTCGTTTTGTTGAGTTTAAAACCTTTTTGTATGATCAGCATCATCAGCAGCAGCAGAAAGGAAGACCCGCAGCTCTGTTTCTCTTCTATAGGAAATAGTTCCTCCTTCTTCTGAGGCTTCCATTATTCCTACAACTAGTGAACTTAAAGGTCGTAGCTGGTCCAGCTGTTCTTGGAACCAGTCCTAAGAGGTGATCGTGTCCATTCTTTTTCCCATTTGCAATCCTCAATTTCCCCTCGCATTTCTTTAAATGCTTGTTGCATGCAAAAGAGTTAAAATAAAAGAAATACATCTGAATGAGTGCTGTATTTTTATTTTGTATTGTGAACCATTATGTTTGTGATAAATAATTTTTTGTAAGAAGGAACGTATATAGTTTGAAATGAACTTTGTATGAAGGATTTAGAGTTTAGACATTTATCAGAACGATATGGTCCAAAACTGAATGTCTCCAACTACCAGATTTCATAATAAAAAGTGTGCAATAATTTTGTTGTGCAATAATATAAAAATACTACAATGTGCAATACAAAAGAATATATTAATATTAATTTCTTTGTAGTGTGTATTGTCGGTATTTTGTATACTTTTGTATGTACGTACACGGCCACAGTGTGGTATAAAATTCATTCGTCTCTGTTGCGCGAAACATGCAAAGAACGGGTAACAACTAGGTAAGTTTCGTTTACCCTGATAATAATGTTGGTATTGAATAGTCAAATATGCTAGTATAGGAATGGAAGGTTCTTGAATTGGTTACATATTGACGGCCAACGTTGGATATTCTGGGGTTGCGTGTCGCATGCGGCATGTCGTCATGCCATCCCTGAATCGTTGTGGACTGATCACGATGTTCCGGCTGCTACATATGTGTGGAAATGCAGTTGCCTGCTTGCCTCTGCTGGGTGCTGCGGCCTTTCAGATAGTTTAGTGCCTTCTCCCTGCACGTCCGTACTTGTAAGCCCAGAGATTTATTGCCTTTTGTTACCTGAAGAGACCGTCTGCTGCTGGCTGCATCGTTGTTGTTATTCTGTGGTTCTAAGATCACATCTCCCACAAACTGCTGAGCGTAACTACGTCATTAGCTGATCTTTTCTTTTCAAGCTTCCGCTTTTCGTATCCGAAGGCGCGTCTTACAGCCTAAGTAATTGTTTATCAGTAATGTTGGTATTTCCTATGTTATTCGACAACCAAAATATAAATGAGAATATCATTTTTCATTTGCAATTAATTCCTGTATGCAGAAGTCTTTATACATTTAGTAACGCGGGAGGGGAAGCACGCAGAAAAAACTAGGACGTGCATTCCAATCTCGACAGGATTTGATCCTGTTATTCTAGCTGGAGCAGTCCAAAACGTAAAGCATGTTCTATGATTAAAATTCTTCGTCGTCTTCTCTCTTGACTTCTTCCGCACCTCGTCCTCCTCATCAACATCATTATTTTCATCATATATGATACTGCTACGTAAGCGCGGAGAGGAGGATATTGTTAAAACGAATCTTAAAAACATAATATTTCGGATAGTGAACGTGATCTATGTGCCTCAGGATATGGACCAGTGTCAGAATGTTGTAAATACGTTAATGAACATTCATGGTTCCATAGATGGTGGGGAATTTTTTCACTAGGTGCGCGACTGGTATTTGTTTTGAGTGGGTGAAATTCGTGCTTCATATTCGGTTGGCCCCGCGCAAAGATCATGGCCTGGAGGCTGGCTAAATTGTTGTAATCATCCTCAATCGTTCCAGGAAAATACCTCTTAAACTAGTGAATGAGCGTTTCTTTCCAAATTCTTTCCATTTCCTCGTTCACTCACCATCCCACCATTCGACACTAGTATAGTGTGTAACATTCTGACAGCGTCAGTAAATTCTACTTCATACGTGAAGTAAATAAAAAATGCAAGGCACTATGCGGTGTGGGATTACCTGGTTCATTCAGCTAGCACGAGTTAAACGTTCATTTCGTCTACAGTTGAGGTTAGAAATGATAAGGATGCGTGCGGTGGTTTGCTCAGAAACGTTCGTATCAACTTACGTTCCTACATAGTGTGATAACCCAGAAGACTATCGTGTGAACAACGCCCACTGTGGAAGCCTGAAAACTTGTATGTGATAATATTGTGGGGAATTTGTCAGCGTATTTGTTTCAAGACATCCCTGAGACAGGCTAAACCCACGGAGATATATATATATCTATATATATATATCTTTAAAAATGGGTCATTTCTTGATCGGTTCCTCATGGGCATAGAGCGTTTTTTCCTGGCCGGTGGAATTTTTAGGAAGTTTCACTTGCACGAGGACAGCGTCATGTCTCGCCCTAATTAGTCTTCCTGATTTCCATGAAATACAGTCCTTAGGAAGAAAACTAGAGGCGCGATGTGTATTGCCCGAAGTATATGACAAGCTCAGGTAAGCCTGTAATATTGGAAAATTCGTAACATTTTTCCAAGGTGTTCACAGCCATGCCTGAGTAGGGTGAGCTCTAAAATTCTCGTGACAGGTGGTGAAGTGGACTAGCTCTCCACTGACAGTCGGCGTACCTTTCTGTCAGCTGGCTGAGAGACTCTGCTGCCAGTTTCCTAGAAAGGTCAGAAAACTCGTAATTTATTTTGCTGATCTCGTCTTGGAATGGGAAATACTCCTGTATTAATACTAGTTTACAAATCGGAACATAATGCTTATTACAGGCTGATCAATGTACTTGTACGTCGTGGCAGGTGACGTTGTGTACGTTACGTCCGAAATGTCTGTCCTGCCGACCCTTTAAGTTCTGAGGCTAAATTCTTAGCTTTTGAGCCCCTTCAATCGCAGTCAGTGAGATGTAGCAGTTACAACTAAGCAAAAAATGTATTATACTGCATTGCTTATCAACCCAGATCACACATAGCATTAGACAAAAGCATCTACACTGTTTTTAGATTTAATTTGTACAGTGTTGCCAACTTTGAAAACACTACATATTCCAGTACGCATAGCTGTGAAATAGGCCTAAACTCTGATCAAGACTAAACGCAAGGGAATAATACAGTATATAAAGCAACGTTTATTTTCTTTGTTTAATTACATGATTGAGATACAATCATTGTCTCCTCTTACTTCTTAATAATTTGGTAGCATTAAAGATAAGTGAGAAATTGTGAGCACATGTGATCTTACAACTAACTGTACTGCAATTGTGTTTACTTATGTTCCAGCAATAAAACAGGACTGAAATAGCTTCCAGGTGGCAGTTAATTTCATTGTGAGATAGAGTATTTCCATTGTAAGTAAACAGCGATGAGTATACAGATGAACTCGGTTATAGCGACCTTGGTTTGAACTACATCTCGGATATAGCGTCAAACATTCTCTGGTGAGTGGCGTTCCAATCGCGAAATGCAAGAACAAGCTAACTGCGCCGGCCGTCTGTGCGACTTATGCCACTTTTGTATTTATAGCCACTCAAGGGCCAGTGTTTAGAACTCACTGTGGTTTGCAAACAGATGTGATGTGAACCGCTTCTATGAACCCAGGCCAGGGAACAGCAAAATTTTGTCACAAAGTATGAACATTGAAGAACATTTATAAAATCGGTACTTCGCAACCCGCAGAAGACAGATGAAAATCACGGACTGCTTAAGACTAACTTGAGATTGCAAGTGCTTACAGGGTGTTAGTGAATGTACTGCACGTATGTCTAATGATTTTTTTACTGTAAGCCTGTATGTAAGTTCAGAACACAGTAGAGTAGTTCTTCTCTTCCTAAATTTTAATTTTACGTTAATGTACTTTCTTACCGTATGTGCAGATTTAGAATTATAGTAGAGTATTTTTTGTTCCTAAATTTTAAATGTAACTTAATGTACTTTTTTGCACAGACCTCAATGGAAATTGACGACAAGTATAATAGATTAGTTTTTATTTTCTAAATTTTAATTGTAATTTAAAATTAAAATAGATCATGGCGTGAAAACTTAAGTAGTATGCCTGCAGGCCTCTATTTTGTCTTGAAATATTTTTCCTTCACTTTTATCATACACCTCGCTTACAGCGACACTCAGTTATGACGACACAAATGTTTTGGTCCCTTCGATGTCGTTATAACCGAGTTTGACTGTGCATGATTCAGATTGCTGTGTGGGGAGTTGAATTTAATACGTACTGTCACGGATTTATCAGCGAACTATCACGTATTTACCCGAAATATCACTATTTTGTCTGAGTGGCACATCGCAATGACAAAATATTTGTACTGTGAAACACGTAGAAAAAGAAGAAATATGTGTGATCTGAGTCAGGAAAGATACCTCTTTATTGTGTTACAGAAATAAACGTAAAATACCAGTTCATATTCGTGCTATCACCGCTTTTGTACAGCTACCACGACTTAACCTCACTTCGCCGTACCTGGTCACCATCATTTACAAGCAGTTTTAAAAATAAAATAGTCATGCTCACATGCACGTAACACTGAAAAGTAAATAAATGTCCCTGTCCATGCCATGCAGCCATAGGCCTGCTGGAGGAGTGGATGTACAGCTGCACTCATTCTTAACCTCGGCGCTAGATAAGGGTGAGTGGTCAGCGCACAACCGAGACTCTTTACTTCGAAGGAAGGAACCCCGCCAGCCATTGAATAGGAGACGGAGTGGGCCTCAGTTGGTCTGGGCGTGTTGGGGAGGAAAAGAATTTCTTGGCCATACTGGGACGCGAACCCCGGATCATCAATATCGTAGCCTAGTGACATTAACCGTCTCCTAATCCTTCTGCCCCTGATATTTTACCCTCACATTCGTCAGATTCATTCCCACTGCTGCTGCTCGCTCCTCTGTGCACAGTGATATAACTTCAGTCGTCTGATCTATAATGCGGAGAACTGTATAACTCCGCAATTGATCCTTCGCATCGTGAGTCATAGCCCGCCAGGCTTATAGCAAGGATACCTCTTCGCGTTTCGGATGTTACGTGTCCTGCAGCGTGCGGCAGATGTGGGTTTTGGTTCGGGAATATAAGCAAAGTGCAACACAGAGGCTGTTATTGTGAAGTAAAGTGTTTGTGTTATGATGTAAGAAATACGGTGTAATGCAGGGGATTTTTAATTTTGAACACTATATAAGGAAGTTATCATATAGAAAGTGTAGCAAATTTCGAAGACGGCTTCCGGGTGTTTCAGTTCCTTTGAAATAACAGGGCATCGACTGGCGAACAAACTTAGAAAAATTGGCTACTTCTTAAAGAAGAAGTACAGCAAATGCGGTGTGTTCTATCAAAGAAACATTAGGTGATACTGGAGCGCGATAAGAAACATAACCACGAGAATTTTTAAGACAGTTATCACAAGGAAAAGTGTCTCAAAGACATCCGTACCGCAACCACAAAATTGCTTAGTTTGAAACCATACAAATTCACATTTCGCAGAACAGCCAGTAAAGAGGCTATGATAAGATGCAAGGTATTGTAACTGATTCTGTGAAACAGTGAATAGTGGAGAAGGCGATACTTTGCCAACTTCTTTTCAGATGAGGTATGGTTTTACTTAAAACTAAATACTCAAAGTAACAGATACTGGCTTAGAGTAGTAAACTTTGCCACATCAAAGAATCTAGTTGTTAAGAGCACTATTTTCCCGCACCGAAACATTCATAAATACACCTGGACCTCTCCTGATGGGAAGACTCACAATCAGATCGATCACATACTGATAGATAGGAGATGGCATTCCAGTATACTCGATGTGCGATCTTTCAGGGGAGCTGACTGTGATACTGATCACTATCTGGTGGTTGCGAAAGTTAGGGAAAGACTGGCAGTAAGTAAACAAGCAGCACAGAAGTTTGATGTAGAGAGATTTAATCTCAAGAAGCTAAGTGAACTAGAGGTTAGGAAACAGTATCAGCTTAAGATCTCAAACGGGTTTGCAGCTCTGGAAAACTTAAATGTTAGTGAGGACATAAATAGGGCTTGGGAAAACATTAAAGAGAATA